>VDFB02320477.1:0-80766 GCA_007258455.2 Sequoia sempervirens | reverse complement strand
CACACACACACATAGAATCACACCTTTTCCACACTTAAATTTGAATAAAAAATCACTCTTATATGTCCACAACATGAGATTTCATTGCTACAAGTCAGCCACAAAGAGATAATAAAATGAATATAAACTATCAGCCCAAACATTAAAGATTATCAATGTGAATCAACCAAGGTCAGCCACAACTTAGTGGGGACCCAAAACAATATCTCCAACATTAAAACACTTCAATTAATTACTCCTTGAAGATCCACAACATGCTACAAACACTATGTAATCCAAGGACAAGAAAAACATGAACATGCAAGAGAAAATCGCCAACCACGAACATAACAATCAATGCAGATGAGCAACAAAGATAGATCATGATCTAGAAACATCCATAAAAAACATGAATCACTAGAGAAGCATCCACAACAATTGAAGTAACTGAAATAGCCTCATCCTTAATCAGGAACACTAACTGAAGAAACCAAAAAATTGTCTCAATGGAAATCTTCATAACTCAATCAAATCTTCATGCGGATCTCTGAAACTTGACATGGATAAATTAGATACACTCAGCAACAAACCCTTTATTCTACAACCTCGGATCATCAACGTATAGAACATACCAACAGACTAAACTTCACTTTACCATTGAGAACCTGCAACTTATTTCTTTACAATTTTCTTTATATCCTTGCCATATACAGCTTCAAATGCATTTATGCTAATAGTGTTGACATCAATGACAACCACATATCATCAACACAACCACAACATCCAACAAGAATAATTCATTATAAATTGGACTTAATGAGGCCTTGATTCAAGTGTTGTGAGGCATTTTATGTATCCACACTAGGTATTGGACCTTTTCAAACTAAATAAATTGCATTTAATGATGTCTTGTGAAGGTGTTGTGAAGTGAACACATTTCTACACCTTTCTAGAGCCTCTCTCATTATAATTCATCTAAAAAGCACCTTTTCATTACTTATCAAGTCCTATTTTAAAGTTTTGTAAAGTCTTGTAACAATATTTCATGCTTTTCTAGGCTTAGTTTCACTATTTACACCTTTCTTATGCTTTATTTGACCCCTTTATGCCCTTATAAGGCTTAATTAAGTGTATTTTTGAATTTAAACCAAACAAACAACATTAAATGTGACTTAATTCCCGACACCCACTTACAAGTCCAAGATTGGACCCATTCACCATTGGTGGCGAATGAGTCCCTCTTGGCTCCAAATTCAAAATATTTTAAATTTTCTTTCGGTTTTATTCAAAATTACCTTATGTCACCTTGTATGAGGTATTATTGGGTTACTATGAACATGTGTGTATAAATAAGTGTTTTTCTCCTCATTTTACATATCCCACAATCTCCTAATCCATTCTTCATTATGCATCCATCATTCTTCCATCTCAAGTCAAGCAAGTTAGGGATTCACTATTTCAAGGCATTAAGATATCAATTTTCTACATTCAAGGATAGATAGATTCTTCATGTTTGTTGCAAAATTCCTCAAACATCCTTGTAAGGTAATCCAACTCCATTATTTGCATGTTTCATTACATTCTTTCATCATTTTGGTTTAATTGTTAAAGTGATAAGGCAAACCCCCATGCCTAACGCGATTTCATTTCTCTCTCTTGTCTTGTGTGTTTGCATATTTAGGTAGGTCTCTTGAAGCTTATGTAAAATCATTGAAGATAGCATTGAAATTTTTTTAGATTCTCCTCATTTTTAAGCAAAATGCTCCATCAAAAGTCTCTTTCCAAACCCATAAATCCAGTTTTCCAAAGGACGTACCTATAGAGAATCAAAGTCTGGTGAGAGCTCAGTTCCACCTTTGAATATTCAAAATTCAAAAGTGGACCCATTTTCAGATTTGGCGAATGATTCCCCTCCAAGATGAATTTTGAGCTTTCAGCATCTTTAGATATACCCTTTTGTCTTAAATAGGTTTTAGGCTCAATTTTGTAGAACTGGAACTAATTCACCTAGAATGGAAAATGAGTCCCACTAGGCCTGAAAACTAGAATCAACAACATTCCAAAAGCCATTTCCAATCTCCATCCATATTCCAGGTGCACACTTTCAGTTTCATCAAGTTCTATTACAAAATTACATGCATTTCTATGTGTTTTTGCATTACACAATGTGTTTTCAAACAAGTTACATTTCTTAGGTTTTGCATACTTTAATCAATCAATTTCATCATCTAGTTTCATTTAGATCATTGCATTTAGTCTTAACTTTATCAATACATATCTTAATTTGAGTGAACCACCTAGACTTTTGAGTGGGATTTATCTCTCCTTTTAGGTGAAACATCCTAAGAGTGCAAGAGTAGCCTATAAATCCTACCCAAAAATATACGGTTCATCCACTATGCAAAAAAAATGCACACTCACAAGGTTTAGTGAAGCTAGGTCCACTAGGTGAGCCCCAAGGGACCATATCAAATCCATTACTCCATGACTTTAATAAGGTAGAAAAATGCATGCTCACATGGGCTAGTGAAGCTAGGTGTTCACTAGGTGAGCCCCAAGGGAACATATCAGATCCATACCTCAATGACTTTAAAAAGGTACAAAATGCATGCTCACATGGGCTAGTGAAGCTAGGTGTTCACTAGGTGAGCCCCAAGGGACCATATCAAAACCATACCTCCATGACTTTAATAAGGTACAAAAATGCAACAAGAAAGAGGGATGCTCAAAGGGATTTTTCTTAGCTCATGTGAGTTCTTAATATTAGGGGACATCATTCCTAATGTCTCCAAGAGAGGACCAATCAAAAAATAAAATATTCACAACTTAGGGAATGCAGTGCATCGCATCACCACTAAGAGGAATATAATATGCTGAGATAGATCAAAATCTTGAAGGACATTACTCCCAATGTCACCACAAAAAGAAAAACACATCGCATGAAGTAAGAAAATCACATCAAAGAACATGAAATAAATAAATGCAAATTAAATCATGCCAAAATAATGCTAATGTATGCCTCCACTCTAAAGAAATAGCTAACACCATGTTGTGAGAAATTACTTCAAAGTAGCCAAAAGATAAAAAGGGAGGAAAGAGGGTTGCCCCATAGCACATAAAGGGATTTGGGGTAAGTATTTTTCTTGCAATAAGATTAGAGGCTCCAAGAACTATCATCATTCCACCTAGTATGCATAGAGCTAGAAGGAATGTACAAAGAGAGAGTGAAAATAGAGAAAAAGCCTTTTGAGGTGCAGCATGAAGGTCTCAATGCCTTGCGTCATCCCCAAGAAGAAAACACAGAACAAAAGAGGAAAATGGAAGCAAAGGAGGTAAAAGATCAAAGGAAAGAGGAAAAAATTATATATGACATTTAAAAGATGAAGGTACAAATGGGAATGCACATCTTGAGAGCAATCAGGCAAGGCATCCGCAGGGGGATCAGTTACACACATGAGAAAAAAAGAAAGTGAAAAGGAAAGAAAAGAAAATAAAAGATAAAATGCTACTAGTAAAGCTTTTGGCTGATCAACCGTCAATATGGCCTCTACATCCCTAGTCTTGTTCAATAGATGCAGAATGTAGATCACTAGTGAGAGGGACAATATCAAGTATTGCACTAGGAGAATCACTAAGTTCAACACATGGTAAATCACTCTATTTAGGAGGATCACCATGGTTGTTGTCATTTAAGATCATGGATGAGGAAAATAACAAATTCAACTCATTATGCACTTCCTCATTTATTTTAGTTGTTTCTTCATCATCATCCAAGTTAACCACAACAGGAGGACGAATAATAATATCCATAGAAGATGTTGGTCCTTGTTGTGGTGGAGACATAGCTTCTGTTTGTTTTGGTAAAAGAGGAGGGTCATCATTTATTGGTTCTATCAAGTTCAGGTTTTGATTTTCAATGGTGTTCTCATCACTCATCTTTCAAGAAATAGTATGACACCTATGCCTATGCTCTTTAGTATTGTTGTTTCTTTTATTACAGTTTTCAAGTTGTGTAGGAGTAGGTTTTTCAACCATAGGTTCCTTTTCTTCTTGTGAGGGAAGAACGAAAGAAACCATGGAAGGTTGTTCAACCGCTTTCTCTTTGGCTTTATATATTTTCTTAGGAGGCTGATTAGGACTTGTTTGGTTTTCTCTAGATATCTTGTAGGAAATAGGTAAGGGGATTTTCATAGATGGGTCTTGGTTTGTTGGAGGGACTTTAGGCTCAACATTGTTTTCTTTAGGTGGGGGAAGTTCAATCATGATTGGAGGTCCAATCATGGGTGGAGGCAAGTTTTCAAGGGATAGCTTGGCTATGCATTTTTCTCTGAATTTTTGGTAGGATAAGAAAAGGAAGTCTTCATGAGGTCTTATAGGTTCTATAGGTTCAGGCCAAAAATAATCTCAGGAGAAATTTCCATGGGAAGATGGGGGTCTAAAGCCACTATGGTTCAATGTGAATATTTCATTGTCGACTAGAAACTTTAAGCACTTACGAACAACGGATGGGACCGCATTCATGGAGTGAATCCATTTGTATCCTAACTTCACATGAAATTGGTCCAAAATAGATATGATAGATAATGATACATTTGATTTCTTTAGTCCTACTTGTAAAGGAAGTGTGATCGAGCCCATCGTAGCACGAGCAAAACCATCATGCATTTTAATCCATTCTTTTGGTTTATCATATCTATCTTGAGTAAGTTCATGCACATATAAAATTTCTTCTATGATCACATTCTCTCCATAGATGGGATCAATTAAAATCCCAGGAGTGGGCTTGTTATCGATTCTTCTAGCTATTTAAAGATGACCATCAGGTGCATGTTTAATTATTTCTTCTGAAGAGAATGTAATTTCATTGGTTTGTTGTTTACGAGGCTCGATGTCAACCACTCCTATCATTGTATCAATAGGACTTTGTTCACTAGTATCCATAGGAATCTATTCATCATCATCCATAGTATTTTGTTCATGATTGCTCATATTCTCATTGTCTGCATCAATATTCATCACTCGGGCTTAGTTTCACTAGCCTTGAATATAATGGTTGGGCATGGGATTGGTAAAGATTTGCAAGTTTTGGTTGGGAGGAGCCACAAACTTATTACCTTTGTCATTCACACCTCCAATTTGGATATGATTAGAATCAATGAGATCTTGCACAAGATTTTTAAGACACTTGCAATTAACTATATCATGTCCATTTTGTTGGTGATAAGCACAATAGGCATTGTGTCTAAAGCTCAGAGGTAATGGCTTCCTAAGGTCAAGGGGTCAGACGAGAGGTAAGGAAAGCATGTTTTTTTAAGAGCTAGGTCATAATGTTTTGAAGTGTGTCAAGTAAGGGAGTAAATTTCCTTTGTGGATCCCCAAAGATATAAGGATTACTCTTTGGCACTATAATATGGTGGCTACTTAGGTATCAAATTAGTTTGGTGGTTGGGAGGTGGGTGGTTGAGGGCATGGCTGTCTTCTAGGGTTGATGATGGTGGGAGGTGCAAGGGGCAGGGGTGGGAGATGGGTTTTGGTTTCACTACTAGTTATGAGGTACAGAGAATAGAAGTATGAAGGGAGGGAGTGTCATGATAGATGTATCCACCTCTTTCAGTGCCCACAGGCATGTTTGGGAAGGTTGGGAGTCCAGAGATGGCTGCAGTTTGGGATGAAGCCGAGGGTGAGTAGTGAAATAAATTCAGTGACTTTTTCACCCTCATTTTGCTTGCATCTCATCAATTCAGCAAATGTCATTTCAGGGACCATGTGCACTTGGAAATGGTTAATAAAGGCCTCAAAAAGTTCATTGAATGAATGAATTGAGTTATTCAGTAATGCAAAAAGCCAATCCAAGGCAATGTCTTTCAAGGATAAGAGAAAAAGTTAGCCAAAAGTTTTTCTTCAAGGATAAAGTCACTACACAAAGTAGTAAAGGAATTAACATGATTAGCAGGATCTCCCTTTCCTCCATATTTCTCAAATCTAGGGATCTCTATACCTTGTGGCACCAGAGTTCTTAATATCTCTAAGGATAGTGGGTTGCTCTTGACATAGTATGAAGGTGGGCCATTTTGATTTTGATTTATGGTGGAAACTTGATGTTGAATGGATGAAAGGCTTTGTAATAGGTAGTTAATGTTAGGATCATTTCTTGTAGTGTGTGATGGAGATGAACATGGTGGTGGTATGTATGTGTTGGAAGGACCAGTGAATGAATTACTTACGGGAGGAGATATAAGATTGGATGCCACATAAGTATAAGGAGCACTAGTGGAAATGTTCGAGGTAGGAAGGATGCTACTAGTTGGTTGCATTGTTGTGGTCATTTGAGGATTGGTATAAGTGGGAATTGAGGTTATGGTTGAAGAGGGAGGATTTTGACTTCCTCCTTGGTTTTGCATATTGTTTGAGGCTTGAGCACCATTTGTGGTGGAAGGAAGGTGTTTTCCAAAGATTTGAGCTATGTTATGTACAACTTCCAGTCCCTCATCACTTTCCATCATGCGGTGAAGGTTATCTATGGCAGGTATAACAGTGTTGGAAATGTTTTTAGTACTCACGCTATCTTGTAAATGAGCTAAATATTCATGCATTTTCATTATTTTTTCTTGAGGAATATGATCAACCATTGTTTGGAAATTTGACACAACACTTGTAGGTAAGGTAGGCATAGAAAAAGAGGTGTCAAAGGTATGGTCCATACCTAGTGAAATAATGCCAACACCAAAAGTAAGAGAGCTTGATAACCCAAGATCCACAACAAGTGTTTTATCATGGGATGCCATGAGTCTTGCACTTCGTCTAACCAAATTATTAGCAATAGGACATCAAGTACTATAGCTCATACAAGGAATAAACTACAAAAAGTGCATGAACACATTATCCTATGCTTGCAATTACACTTGAAATGAAGGAAATTAGAATAACAACAATTCTGGAAACTAAAACAGAAAACTAAAGGCAACCCACAGAAACACAGAAAAGCAATTTTAGATCTTGAAAATTGGAGAGTCAAAGTCAACAGGGACTGAGATGCCAGGAAGGGAATATTGGTCCTCCTGGTGAGATTCTAAAGTTCCAAGGACTGAAATAGACAACAAATAGTAGAGAGAGACTTATGAGGCAAAAATCCTAAGAGGGACTAAGACACCAGGAAGGGAGTTTTAGTCCTAGCAGAGGTTTTTTCCAAAAAAATAGTGAATTCTGGAATGTCAACAGTGTTTACAGATTGTCTATGCAAGATACTGATGTTCAGAAATAGAAAAATGTGCAAATAATTGCAAAAGAAGTAACTAGGAACAAACAATTGAATGCAATATGGAATGCAATTTTTTTCACTTTTGCATGCAATAAGAATGTTTTTAAATGCAATGAAGATGAACAATGCAATTTTTAGTTTTTCAATGAAATGAAATGATGCGATAAAGTAAAGATGCAACCTATATGCACTTTCACTAATGCAGATATAAGAAACCCTAAATGCAATTTCACTAATGTAAGAAACCCTAGATGCACTTTCACTAATGCAAGAAACCCTAGATTTTCTTTCACTAATGCAAGATGCAATGCAAGAATGAATGCAATCTAGATCTAAGGACTTTAATGGACTCTAAATTAGAAGTGAATTCTTAAAAGTCGGGTTCACCAAAATGATTGGTTGAAAATTTGATATCTAGCTATCACTCTTTCTCCAACCAAATCACTCAAGGATATCCTAGGATTCCCAATTGTATTTACTAACAACCTCACAAGGTGAGTCAATTCATAATGAGGAGGACCTAGGAGGGGCTTTTCAACTTTAAGGGGTTCACCACCAAGTATAAACTTGGAAAAGAAAATTTTGGAAAACACAATGTGATGAAAATGAATACTAAATGACCTAGAAAGATAAATAAAATGAAATAGAAAACTATGAAACTTGAAATGTGCACCTAGGAAATCTGGAGATGTTGTGAGGATTCTAGAAATGTAAAGAGGCTTCCAAAAATTGTTATGGAGGACTAAGATGCCCAGGATGGCATATTAGTCTCATTGTTGTTTTTCAGGGTAGATGCAGAGTCTTCGGATGTCAAAATTGGACCTGAAAGAATCTCTAAAAAATGTGCTTTGGAGTACTAAGACACCCAAGGTGGCGTATTAGTCCCATTCTAAATTTCTAAAAACTTTGAATGTGATCCTGAGCTCCAAGTTTTGCACTTGCTTCCTTTCTGATCTCAGGTTCTGAAACTTCTTGATTCAACCTATAGGTGAGTTTCCATGAAGATGACAACTTTGTAATGCAACTTTGCAACTTTTACAACTTTGCACTCCAAATGATCTTCAAGACTTCAACCTAAACCTATAATCACAAATACACAAGATGGGAAAAAAATTTGTTGTTTGTTAGTGAATGGGGGTTTTCCTTGGTCAAACCCCTTGTCGATAATTAAACCTTGAAATGAAATAGAAATAATGAAGGAAATGGTGAATGAACAACATGAAATGCTACAACTCACCAAACCCTTTTAAAATATGCAAACTTGTGTGCAATGGCTGCAATGGATATGGAACTTGAACCAAAGGAATGATCTTGAATTGCTTGCTTGAATAAAAAACCTACATCACAAATGTTAGTTTTATCAGTTTTTCACCACAACTCAAATTGATAGAGCTGGTTGTTTCAAATTCATTTTAAGGTGAATTTTTTTAGTTATTTCTATAGTTGTTTAAACCATTGCTTATTTTGAGTTTTGAGTTTGAAAGAAAATGCAATGTGCTTCAATTTTCCATTCATCATTTGCAGCATTAAGTATTGTGTTAAATGCAAAAGGAAGTACTTCATTTTGTATTCAGTTGTTCAATACACAATGTTTCATACATTTATTGTAAGACAAAAGTACAAGATTGAACAAGAATTATGATAAATGTTGTTTTGTATTCATTTGGATAAAAATAGAATCAAGTGTCGCACACAAGCCGTGGGAGTAGCTGAAACAATGAGCCATAAAGAGTACACTACGCTACTGATCATTAAAAAGAGAAAAGAGCACATTAGAGGGAGCATAGGAGAAAAGAGCACATTAGAGGGAGCATAGTCGTCATTGCCTGAACTTGTCCTTGAGTTGCCTCCATTGTTGTGCATCCTTCTTCTATGCTCCCATCCTCCAAGTGAACCTCCAAGTGGATGAAAATGTTTATTAGAGATTGGGTTATGAATCCTCCTACATGATCTATCAACAGTAATGTAGAATAATGTTTATGATGCATTGAATCAATTGAGCAAAGGCAAGGGGAGTGCAAGAGAATACCAAGGAGGAAACATCATAAGAAACTTCTGAATTTATTTTTTTAATCTAACACTATTTGTTTCTTTTGCAGGTATAGGAAAAGCCATGTTGCTAATCTATTTTGAATATTTTATAGCATGTGGTGTAAAATAGGCTCTCGCAAGGGTTGAGCTCGGCATGCTTCCCCTCAACATTCCATGGAAGGGTTGAGAAAAGAAACAATTCAATATTGCTCAAAAGAGATATGCATCTGAAGGAGTACATCAAGTGTCATAAGAGCTCAAGCAAGTGATCATCTAGGACAATCAAGTCTGATGGTGCAATGAGTTGAAGATCATAGATGATCAGTTGCTCAAGTGAATCATCATTAAGTGCATCATCATGGAATGAGATAGTGAACATACATACATAATTCCTTGTTTACAAGTCATTAATAGCAACTGAAGCAATTTGAGAAGCTTCAGAACACCTTCATCATGGTGTTGTATTTCAAAATCTTCTATTCATAAATCAAAATTTCATATCAACATTTGTTATCTAGGAGATAAAATTTCATGAAGATTATAGAGGAAGGGTTGTCTCCATCAAGAAGTAGAGTGAAAAGTAGCTACAAGTAAAGGTTGAAAGTCAATAAGTGAAGGAAAGGAAGCACTGATGAACTAAAATGCAATACACTAAATGTTTAAGCTGAATGCAATGTGAAACAACATCTTTGATGTCAATGTAATACAAGAAACTAAAGGCTGGTTACAAAATAATCGATGCTACAAGAGCCATATATTTGCATTCTCGCATGAAGTTGTGATGAAGGTGTAATTAGAGGTGCATTTCTGATGCACTTAAGTGCATAAGATAAGTGGCAATAAGCAACAAACATATCTATAGAGAATACCATGATGACTAAGTGTAGCCTTACAAGTAAGTAAAATGAAAGCATTAATCTACAGTGTATTTGAGAACAAAAGAAGCTTTTGTATGTTTTCATTGAGTAAGAATATGTACAATTGTCACTACAATTCATGCTAAACAATGAATTAAAATTTTCATGCAAGAGAAAGTATGTTTTTAATAAGTAACTAAAAGCATCAAATTAAGATAGGCTTCATTGTATCTATGCACTTCAAGCAAGAATGGAAGCAAGTAATGGCTAACAATATGTGCATCATGTGGGAGAGATTACAAACAATGAAAAGTAAATAACCTTTTCCACCAAGATAAATTGTTCAGTGAAGCCATAGTGACATCCATAGTCAATAAGAATGAAGAATGAAATCATTCTTCTCTTTTTAGAATAGTAAGCTCATGCTACAGTAAGCTAGGGTTTCAAAATGGGGACAAGTGCAAAAAATGCCCAGTTCGAGCCTTCAACAGGGAATCCACATTAGTTTACATTAAAAAGCTTTAGAATACAACGATAAAGGTATTTCTAGCTCACAAATGAATTTCAAATGAGCTCAACTAAACTCTTATGGCCACGGACTTAGGGTAATTTTTCTCTCACAAATGGCGATACCCATTTAGGGTATTGTGTTCAAAACACAAATACAGGGTAAATCAAGTATTTTGAGGTTATTTACAGTGGAACATGCCAACATAAAGTGAACATAATGGAGCTAATGGCCACGGCCATGATGGGTTCATAAACCCAGTAAATGAAACTAACATGTTGCTTGTGCATGTTTAGAAAAGTATGAGAAATGAAAATGCATAGAAACCCTAGCTAGTGCTCTCATGGCCACAACTTGAGAGCTTGTTTCCTCTTCAAAAAACACAAAACCCACTTGGGTATTTCATCTCAAAAGCTTGAAATTCAAAGATAACAAGGGTTTGAATGTATTCAACAATGGAAGTATTGTATGGCCATAGTTGCGGCCATGAAGGGTCTGCAAGCCCACAAAAAATGAAACAAAATGCATTATTTTCTCCAAGTTTATATTCTTTGTAAGTGCATACATTTCTACATCATGGGTCGAGCCGAAAAGGAGATAATTTTTTACAGAAACAAGAGGAACATATATGGTGAAGCCACAGCCAAAACAATGGCCATTCTCAGAAAATTTCATTCTCTACTTGTTTTGCTCAACAAGCTCACAAATCGAGCTCTTTTAGGAAGGAAATGCATTTAAAAATGGAGAAAGAGAGCTTACCATGGCTATAGGTGGAGAAACCAGTCCAAGTTTGTGGCCAAACTTGCTCAAAAAGCTCGAACCAAGCATTTTCATTGTGGCCAAACAAGTAAAGAAACAATAGAAGCAAAGAAACACACAGGATGAATCAAAAACCAGTTATGGCCACAGCCTAAAGGACCATTTTTCACTGTCAAACAGAGGCAAAAAGACATTAAAATGCAGAAAAAAGACTCACCATTGAATGTAGAGAAGGATGCACCAAAAATCGGCATGATACAAGCTCGAATGATAAAGTTTCCAGCTCAAACCCTAGTTCTCCATGGCGGCCAGTAGCAGAGCATTATTTTCTTCAAACTTGGTCGAGTGAAATGATGATCAAAATGTGAGATAGGGGTCGCTTTGCTTTTAGAGTTTCCCCATGTGCTAAATTCAAATGTGATTTTAATCACTTTTTTTAAAAAAACTAAATGCTATATTAATGCCTTGTCAGTGCTTTTGCCTAGGTCAACCAATGCCTTAGGCATTTTTGGTGATTTTTAAAGAAAATCAAACAAAAACCATACCTTTCCCTTAAGTTCTTCATGTGGTCCATATACACATTGCCCTTTCACTAGGCCAAGTAATCAATGCCTTAGTTTTTTCTTTGGGTCTAGGGCTCATAATCATTTTTTTGATTTTTATATATGAAAAATCAAATACATAGGAGCTTTCACAAAGTGTTTTATTTTTTGTAAAGTGTTAATTTTTTACTCAAACTATAAAAATTAAAATATTTGATCTCAAGAATCAAAATCAAGTGTATTAGGAGAGTTTCTATATTGTTTTCTGAAACCGTAGTGATTGTAATACATCACTAATGGTAATGTTTCTATAAATTACCTTAGTGTTTTTTAATGTTTTAAATGCAGTTGGTGCACTTGAGCCTTCATGGAAAGTTTCTATTTTGAGTTGGAGTGCTTGGGCGGATTGGGAAAGAGATGAAAAATTGGACTTTCTATCTTCAATTCTTGAGCTGTTTGCACCTGATTTTGAGTATTTTTTGATGGACCCTTTGGAGATGGAAAGTTTCAATCTTTTTGAGGCAGTTGGGAGCATATTTTTGGCACTATTTTTTAGGCCTTTTCCTTGAGCTCAAAAATTGAAAAGTTGCCATTCTGAGATGTAGATGAATCTGATTTTTCTATTCTCACCATTGTTGTCACTTGATGCCTATAAGTTTGAGAAATTTTTAATTTCTTAGGGTTGAGAATTCTATTTCTTGCTCGCATATTCACTATAGAGAGACTTGTAAACTTTTGGAATCGGATTTGATCTTGTACTCCTTCATTTCAACAAAATAGTAGGTTTCTTCTTCCCATTTTCTTGTTCAGAGTTTATGATATCAATTGATGTTAACTATGATTCAAGAGTTGAATCCTCTTTATGTCTTGGTGTTGTGAATTTTGTTTTAGGAGTCTAGTCTAATTCAAGTTGCATTTTGTGTTCCATTAGCAAGCCTTTGTGAAAATTATTGATGAATTAGGTAGTTTTAGGGTGGGATTGTGAGATCAAAGTTTTAAAAGAGATTATTGTGAGTACTAAGTTGTCAAGACCACTAAATTTTTAGTTGGTCATCTTAGCTTGTAGGGTTTACTTTTTCATTTATTTCCTACCATTTTCCTTTGAAAATCTATAGGTTAGATGGTTTACTAGAGGGAACCATCCCACTCTGGAGATTCATTCTCACTCATTGATTTACCCACAAATAAAATATTTTTTCCATGTTGCAACAGGATAGCCAAGCTCAACTTGACTAAGGGTGCAATCCTAATTGCCAACAATTAGCACAACAACACACATGATGCAAGAAACTCTTTGATATGATTGTTGAATCTTGATGATGGCTCCAAATGCTTGATAATTCTGCTCTTGAATGCTCTTGTGAACTTAATTATGCTATAATGAATTCTCCCACAAAGTACTTGGATTGAAATGGGTGAATGAACCTTGTATATATACTTATCTATGCTTAATATCCTAAAATTACATCACACCAAACCAACATATGAATTCATTAAATAAAGGAGGCTAAATCTCGCAAGAATTTGAAATTAAATCCTAAAATTGACTCAAGGAGGACTAAGACGCCCTAGGTGGAATCTTAGTCCCAAGAAATTAAACTTGGGGCATAGACACCAAAAAGGGGCCCAATCAAGATACCTCAAAATTAGGGTCTTGAGACCTTTGGGGGACAAAGACGCCCTAGGTGGTGTTTTAGTCCTAACCCAAAAATCAAGGACACATAGATGTGGTCATTAAATTATCATATATGCATTGGATAATTTCAGGATTAACTAGAAAAATATATAATTCATAGGGCTTGTGGATGCAAAATAGGACCAATTAAGCCATAAAGAAGCATAAATAAAGCAAGGCGGGCCCAAACAAGTGTGAAAATGCAAGGGTATGCATTTTACTACACTACAATAATATATATACATCAGATGTATATATGTATATAAGATGAATAGAAACTCATGCATATGATTATATAATATGCATAAGGGACGGATTGCACATTCATGATATATGCATATACCTACACACTCTGTATCTACTTATCAACAAAGAAGAATACGTATGTGTCTAATATTATAAATATTAGATAATGCCAATATATTAATATATATAGGTGCATATGCATGTATTTGATAATACATACATACAAGTTACATATATATTAATATATGATTTACCTTGAACATATATACTGGTCTACATGTATGAGTTAATATACGATATACTAAGGACTATATAAATATATGTGGACATGATTTAATATCATAACATGTGATAACAAATACAAACCTATATAAATATATATGTAAATTATATGCGTGAGTATGGTAAAATAATATTATATATATACATACATGCTAGCATTCATGCTATGGAAGATATGTATATATATATAAATATATATATTGTATATTGATGAAATAGTATAGGGGATTGCATCCTTAGACTAAGAGTGTAGACCATGCATGAGCATGGCACGATGAAGTGAAATGCTAAATCAACAAAGGGTATGTGTAGGATAATCATGGAAAAAATAGGCCCTTAAGTGGCAAAAAATTTAGAAAAATCAAAGTTCGGCAACTTGACATAAAAATTTGAATAAGTTATCTATATTATTTCAAAAATATGTAAGAATAGAATCTGTAGCAAATTGAATGTAGTTTCCAAACTACTAGGTTCTTAAAATATATATATATATATATATATATATATATATATATATATATATATATATATATATATATATATATTTTATGAAAATTTAAAATTTCAAATGCATTGGTACTTAAATTTCAAGGAAAATAAGAAGTAGGTGTCTTTCCTCGACCACCCCAACCACAATAAAACATAATATTTTCTTTATAATATTTTAGATATAAGTAGAGAGGACCTATGCCCTAATGTGGATGCATATTTTTGTAATTCTTTTTCCAAGCAAATAATTAATTATGAATTTTATTACAACTCTTTAAAATATTAAAACTCGTATGTTCCACCACCTTAACTTATCAAAAACTTCATGAAATTTATTTTTTTAATCCTATAGTATGTAGCTTACATAGAATGTGACACACATAAGCCTTTGATTCAAAAAATGCAGATATCATTGTTATAAATGTTTTCAATCACCTTATCAATCGACCTTTAGTCATAATTTGATTAGAAAATGAATAATAATTACTTATTAAATTCAAAGTAAAGCATAATTTATATTGGTGGAAAGATGAGAATATCCTTTAAAAACCCTTTTCGTTTCATCAATTTTGGGTAAAAAAATAGTCATCAGCCACATACCCATCATATTGCCACTTTTTGGCCCATCATGATCCTGCACATACCCAAAAGTAGCATCTAAAGCCATGCATATCATGTCAATGTAGCTAAAGGAAGTATAGTGAACTTTTGAAGCCATCGCACTAAGCCATAGAAGACTTAGTCAAATGCAAGTAGGTTGCTGCCTTATAGAAGGACGTTTCAATATGACACTTGAGATCGAATATCTCTTATTCATTGAGCTGATTCTTAAGGCTATTTTATAGTCAATATAGACTATGGAATAAGGGTCAATATTGACCAAGTCTATGGAAGCTGATTTATAAGCTTAAGTCTACAAGTGGAAATAGATTATCATTGTGATTAGTATGCGATATATGGTGTGGCTTTGCATTTGATATCGCTAGACAAAGAATGTTTGAATTGGTCGATGTGTTTTATGAGACCATGCTTGAATTTGTCTCATGTATAAAGTTGATGTGTCGATTCATACACCATTTGGAATGATTAAAGTTTGTTGTCATATTATGGATATTGACTGAGTTTTATGGTGCCAAATGTGAAGGAAGAGAAATAGCAGATGGTGCCACCTATGAAGTTTGATTTCTTGTAGATGTCTTTCATTGAAACAATTCAAATTCTCCATGTGCATTTTGAATTGGTCTTTTAATTTCTATCAAAGATGTAAGTCGATATGTAGGATTTTTTGCTAAGTCTAAGCTTACTTAATCGCCACCTTATTGTTGAGTTGCTTTGCATGAAGCTTTTTTTCATTTTACATGCCTCAACTATAGGCTTTGTGATTGCTTATGTACCATAGAAAAATGGATCATTGACATTTTCATGGTCTTTTAGGTCTTTCTCTCATGATGCTTGACCTATTTTGCTTTGATTTAGTGTTGCAATGTAACTTATGTATTCACATTAGGTCCTGAATATTCAAATAATGATGTCTTGTGAAGGTGTTATGAAGTGTTGTAACACATTTCTACACTTTTCTAGACTCTTCTCATTACAATTCATCTAAAAATCACCTTTTCATCACTTATCAAGTCCTATTATAAAGTGTTGTAAAGTCTTGTAACAAGATTTCACACTTTTCTAGGCTTGTTTTCACTATTTACACCTTTCTTATGCTTTATTTGACCCCTTTATGCACTTACAAGTCATAATTAAGTGTATTTTTTAATGTAAACCTGACAAACAACATTAAATGCAAGATAATTCCATACACACACTTACAAGCCCAAGGTGGGACCCATTCGCCATGGGTGGTGAATGAGTCCCTCTTGTATCCAAATTCGAAATAATTCATATTTTCTTTCAGGTTTTTATTCAAAAATACATTATGTCAGCCTGTGATGTTTTATTATTGGGTTATTAGGGAATAATTTTGTATAAATAAGTGTTTTTACATCCATTTTAACCCTCATTCATTCAAGCATTCAATCATTCATTCAATCATCTCATTCAAGCATTGAAACATCATAGCATTGTTGAATCAAGCATCTTGGAGCAACCATTGACATATCTTCAGATTTCTTCAACAAGGTTGTGGTGAGTGTTGATGCCAAAAATTGGCAAGGTAACAACCCTTTGTGGGAAACTTAGTTTATGGGGGACCTATTGCACAAAATTGAGTGACCTTCGGGTTTTTAAAGAATCTAACTTCTTCTGTGAATGGGGTTTTGGAATGGGAAACGAAAGCAGATATAAAATAAAGAATCTAACTAAGGTGATATGCCAGAATTTAGATAAAAGGCACATGATAAACCTATATTTTGGATATGATCTAAGCTTAGCAATATACCATGTCCTAGAATAACATAAATCAAGGATTGTAGCATGAACAACTCATTCAATGACATAAAATAATAATCACACCCATTTACTGAAAAGAAGATTCAAAAGACATGATCTGAACTAGCAAACTTGCATTCAAATTATAGAAGTATGACAAATAAACCATTCAAACAAAAATGGGGTATGTGCAAGATCATAATTGAAAAAACGGGCCCTTAAGTGGCAAAAAAAAAAGAAAAATCAAAGTTAGGCAACTTGACGTAAAAATTTGAATAAGTTATCTATATTATTTTAAAAATATGTAAGAATAGAATCTGTAACTTATTGAATGAAGTTTCTAAACTACTAGGTTTGTTTTTAAAATAAAATCTATTTGGTAAAAATTTGAAATTTCAATGCGTAAGAGTAAATTCTTAAATTTCGTGGAAAAATAAGAAGTAGTGTTTGGATGACCACCCTAATCACAATAAAATGACAATATTTTATAATATTTTCTATATAAGTAGAGGACTCCATGTCCTGATGATGCATATTTTTGTAATTTTTTCCAAGTAAATAATTAATTATGAATTTTAATTACAACTTTTAAAAAATATTAAAAACTCATGTCCGACCAATCTTAACTTAGTCAAAACTTCATGAAATTCAATTTTTCTTTTTTTAACTCTATATTATGTGAAGCATAGAATGTGACGATGTTATGGATTCAAAAATGTGATACCATTTGAAAACTATAGATGTTTTTTCAATCAATCTATCAATCAGGACTTTAGTTGTAATTTGAATAGAAAATGAATAATAATTACTTATTAAATTCAAAGTAAATAATAATTTATATTGGTGGAAAGTTGAGAATCTCCTTTGAAAACCCTTTTTGTTTCATCAATTTTGGGTAAAACAAAAGTCGTCAGCCACATACCCATCATATTGCCACTTTTTGGCCCATCATGATCCTACACATACCCATGGCATACCATAAATTTTATCAATAGCATAAGAAATAGAGAGGCCGAACAATGGCACAGTCTGGGAATTATTGCAATAATAGAAACAATACAAAGGCCCGGTCTCTCCAAAAGTCCTATGATTCTAAAAACTAGTGAAATAGCATATTCAATCTTCAAAATTGTAACCTAAAACATTAGAACCTTTGGAACTATGGAACCCCTCTTATGAAGAAAAGAGTAGTATTTATTGCAAGCCTTCCACCACTTGGCAAGAAACAACCAAAAGGATTCATAATCTAAGCAATGATGTCGAGGCAATGATTTCCCTCACCCATTGTAATAGAAAAGATTTGAGACACAACATTTGGTCTCCCTCCATTCAGGTGCATCCCCTACGAATGATGGTAGTGGTCTAGCAAAGTCTCATGCATATAAGTGTTGCCCTTTAGGATAGGTGGTTAGAAAATGTGGCAGCATCCCATAGCTCATAGTCTACTTCATCCCTTGCATTGAAGAAGTGTGCGCCAAAGATATGCATGGTAGCATTTCACTGCCCGCGGTCGATATTTCCTTCCTTTGTTGAAAGCTTGCGCAGAGAGGACATGTAGAAAAAATGTTTACTATAGACGTTGCTTGTGGGTCCCACCAAATCCTTATGTGAATGGAAGCTACGTGGCGCATGAGTGGGGGATGATGAGGAAGCGAAAGGAAGCGATCAAAATAACCCACAGTGACAACATGTGGGAGCATTTCGGGGGCTAATAGAAGAGCAAGGAGAAAATTCCTTTGGAGTGCGATGAGAAAACACGTGGCCGAAGTCACGGTGACAACCAAAAGGGGGTCGATGAAATTCATTGAAGGCATGGGCCGATGCTTAGCCAAAAATCAAACCCGAAGGGAGCATGGTGAATTTTGAATTCATAGTGATTTTAGGACATTTTCATGTTGTTTATTCATCATTCCTTGCTTATTTAATTTCATTTCTTCATTAAGGGTTTGATTACCAAAGTGGGATTTTGGTGCAGGAGCACCTTGACAAAATTGTGCTTCCTTGTGGAACTTTCTGATATTTGATTCAATTTTGATGTTCTTACTTTGTATTAAGGTCTTAGAGTTCAATTCCAAATAATTAGGAGGTTAATATTTAAGGTTTTGTGTTAAGATGTAAAAGTTGTCTTACAAGTTTGAAAAATTGTTAAAATTGCCAAGTGCAAACAAAGTGCAAATTAAGAGAATGTGAAAGGTAATTTGTACTTAAGGTCATTAGGAGGTAGTTAGAAACTCAAAAGACATGTTTTATTGCCTATAAAAGGCCTTGTAATTGATGGAGAAGGTGGGGGCGATTGTGCTTCAGATTTTGAATGAATAAAGGCATCATTTTCTGCATATTTACATAGAAATTCTTTGTTTCTTGGTTGTGTATGGCTTAGTACGGACAAGAAGTGGTATCAAATTGTTTTTAAGTGATAATTATATCAATCACCTTCCATTTAAACCCAGTTTCATGTGAATTGGTGGAGATATGAGATAGTTGTAGTGTTTTTTGTTAAAACTATCAAGAACCCTCATTACGGTAATCAGAGATTGAATAAATTGTGTTTCTCAGTTTGTATATGGTAGAATCCTCTAGTTTTCAGTGAGCATATTCTCCTATGCATTTTCTTTCATAATGTAATGGTCTTGGATGGAGAGTATAATGTTTACTAATGAATGATTAAAATTTAGGACTATAAGTTTTGAGAAAACAGTTTGAACAGGGTAGTTAAGAGTAACATGGTCTAGGGTTTATAAAAGTAACTATGGGAATGAACTTCTAATGGTTAATAAAGATTTTCCAAGTCAAAAATGAGATTTTTGAAGGATATTTTTGTCAGGAGTTGATACATTCAATAAGCCCTATTTGGCTAATGCCAAATTAGCCCTATTTTGGGTGCCTACAGTATGATTTTTCATACCCTTTCTCAAAAGGACAAATGCTAACCTCTTGATATGTTTTAATACATGGAAAAGAGAGTAGAAAAAAGAACATAGTCTGTATAAGGTATCTATATTGGAAGATAATACTAATAGTGTTATTAATCATGGCTACAAAGATATCATCAGTCAAAGGAAGGTTTGTGTTCTAAATCAATAAATTGAACTCTTGGAGAATGAAATGAGTTTCATTATGATATTCAAACTATTTTGATGTTGTTACACATGTTGAGTTATGTAATCAGTCCCTTGGAGGCTAATGTTAGTGTTTGTATCCATTATGTGCCAAGGTGATAGATTGAGGAAAGTTATTAATAAAAGTGGTCATGGATTGATGTTTTGAAGAACTAGTTGTTTCAAATGAGCCAGTCATTTTCAAATAGTTAAAGGTGTTTTGAAGGTCACTGAAAAGATTAGAACTCTGTTAGATGATTTAGTGTTTGAAATCTTTAGTTTTGTGAAGGGAAATGCTCTTGAAATGAGTAAACAAACAAAGATTTCTTGTGACTTGTCAAATGAGATTGTGTGAGTTTGTTTCCTTCCTCTGACTCTGCATCATATTTGACCAAGGAAAATCCCTATACTCTAACCCTTAACCATTTTCCCCCTCTTGCATGTGTGTTTGCAGAATTTTGTATGCAGATTTGTAAAGAAAATAAGTGTTGAAAGGTGGTCAACAAGTCAACAAAGTGTTTCAAGTCAACTAAACCCTATTTCAAGCTTGGAGACAACCTACAGTCCATTTTCTACAAATTTGACTCTGTCAACCCGACAAAAAGACAAGTGTAGATCTCGATCTACAAAATTGACCTTTGAATTTGCAAAATTCTGGAGGACTAATTCGCCATCAGTGGAAAATGAGTCCCACTTGAAGGCTGAAAAAGGTGATTTTGTTATAATTCAGTCTTGATAGTCAAAAAGCATTTTCAGGTGTTTTTACCAATAAGAGGACTAATTCACCATCAGTGGTGAATGAGTCCCACAAGTGATCTTTTAGTGATTTCTGCCAGTTTTCAGAATATTCCAGATTCAACAATCAATTCCTAGGTGCACTCTATTTGTCCTTGTTCAATTTTGTTTGCATTAGTTTACATTTCTATTTCATTTTTTGTATATCACACTGTGTTTTCAAACATTGCATATTACATTAGTTTTGTATTCATAATCAGTCAATTACATCACTTAGTTGCATTCACATCATTGCATTTAGTCTTAATCGCATCATACAATCCTTTATTTGAGTGAACCACCACAATTTTTGGGTTCTATCTCTCTCCTTTTAGGTAAAAAACCCTAAGAGTGCAAGAGAAGCGCATAGAACCACAAAATTGATGGTTCAGCTTGGTTTCTCTATAGATAGTTGAACCATTTAACTTAAGAGGGACACATTCTTTCCTAAGAGATATACCTCTTTGTAGTTCATTACTTCTGAGTTATTACCAACCATATTTGTCTTGTTTTGTGAGTGAGAAATAGAGTGATCTATTGTGAGTAAGAGGTATCATTATTATTTGAGAGAAGTAAGCTATCAACAAGTGAGAAAGAGTTGTCTGAGAGAAGTTGATTATTGTTAGAGAAGGTTGCACTATTGCCAATAATTTGAAAAAGCGATAACAAGCATGAGGATCTCTTCTTGTTATTTACTTAGAATTATTATGTTTTCTATGAAATTTCTTTTCAGTATGTGCAATAGAAGTAATTGAGAGTGTCTTTGAAAAAGGGCATTGAAGTTTTGTTTGTAAGAACTCCATAATAGAAGATTGGTGTATATCGTAGTTATTATATACTAGGCTTGGTTGAATGCAAGATTCACTTGAGGTACACCTAGCTAAGTTATTAATTTAACAAGGAAATCTTATGTTACTCCTAGGATAGTTAATTCGGTATGGGAGGGAGCTTGCATACTTACTTTTTAACTAGATTCATTTCAAGTAGATTAAAATGGTGATAGGTTAGTTTGGGATGACAGATTATCCATTGAAGGACAATACCTATGTGTAGTGTAAGATAACCTTAAGTCAAATCAGCCTTGATTAGTGTATGTGATAGATGACTCTCAATTGTTTACTGAATAAAAAACTTTGGCAAAAGTAGTGCAATGTCTGAGAATCCACTATAGATTGTGTGACTACCGAGACTACATTGTCAGTTCACCATGATCCATTATTACATGCTAGTTCAGGATTGTTAGATTTCAAAGTTCTAGTTATGTAGGACACAACACTACACTCAGTTGGTTGTCATTATCGGTTACTCTACCAATCTCTTCGTCAAAGGTAAGGTCCATCTATCGAATGATAGATGTGTGGGGGACCGCATTAAGAGTTTGTGGTTGGCAGACAAGTACATGAGTGATGTTTCTCCTCCACAACAGGCGTCAAAAGAACCAAGATTTGAAAGGAAGGATCCTGGACCATCTTACAATTATTTGTTCTAAAGCTCATTGGAGGTATGTATGTAAGTGTATATATTCTTGTATAATTGTAACTTGTGAAGTTATTGTAATGAAATGGAATCTTTATTGTAATTTGATATGGCATCTTGTTCATATATTATCAATAAAGAAAAGAAAAAGTTTATTGCACTGACTTGTTACTTAGTTTATGTACTCGTATATTGAAAAATTAGAATTTTTTACTTTATTGAAGGGTTAGTTCATTACACAAAGTCCTCTACACTTTCCAAATTTTCCTGCAAGTTATTATTTTAGTTAGTGCATTATCGGGATCTTGTATTTTCATATTAGGTCATATAGTTTAACTAGGCTTTAATCATATAAAATCAATTCCAAATCATTTTAATCCTTAATAGGATGGAGATTCAGGTCTGATTGGCTCACCATCATGGTTGAAAGTCAATCTATTAAACTTGTTAATCTCAATCTCAATGAAACCCTAGGAAAAGGCCATGAATCCTATTGTTCTAGAAGCACTTAGGACTTAGGATCGCCTTTTTCTATGTTTCACATATGTACTTAGTGGACAACTTGGAAAATTTGTTGCACATATCTAATTTATTTAGAATTAATTTAATTAGACCATATGTTTGATCACATTTGACTGATAGTTTGAATCTAATTAGACCATAGGTTAAATTTAATTGTGTTAATAATTTGGCCTAAAATGTAACATAGCTTTGAACTTCTCAAATTTATTAATAATTATAATGCACAAATATAAAATGAAGAGGTCTAAATTCTCCAATATTTTCAAACACAATTCTTGACAACTCTAATTACACAAACAAATAGTTGCTTACCTAGCATCTCACCATGTGAATCCCAAAGCTTCACCTCAAGTTAGACTAATAGGTAAGAATATGGGTAGCAAAATAGACTCACATCAACCATAAAAGGACTAAAAACACAAAAATCATACCCAACAAAGTTTATCAAAACACACTTTAGATACAAGAGACCCAACTAAAGAAAAAAGGGAAAAAAATGTTATGATATGGAGTGGTATTCGCTCAACATTCCAAGGCTAAGATGGAATTATGTAGACTATTATACTAAAAAAATTTCAATGTATTCTTATTATATGTATAGGTTCATTCTTATACTTACATTCATTGATCAATATTTATTATTATGGAGGGATCCATATTTTAACTACTTATATCAATGATTATTTATTCAATATTATGACACAAAGATTTATGTTTTAGTTACTTGCATCAATCATTGTTGGTCCATTACTATTACTATGTAGAGGTCCATATTTCAACTACTTAGATCTGTATTTCTTTATTCATAGCCACTCCTAGCCTCCAAATGTCTCATTAATCCTAATATGTCTAAGATCAATTTTCACAAACTAGTTATTAAGAAGGATAAGTTATGTTACAACAAAATATGTATACCCAAATCTAAGGCTTTTCCCTATCATTTCATTTTATAAACACCCATAGTATGATATCCCAAATCTGTTTCATAATTTCAACTTTTCATTTTGAAGTTTGACCATGAAGCTCATAAAATTCATGCAATGAAAATAGTGAAATTGATCTAATTAAACAAGTTCAAACATAAAATAATGATTTATCTCTTAATTGAAAAAATTTTGGTATCAAGAGTGATCATTGCCAAGCACAAATATGCCATATATATAATTTGTTATAGAATCGTACAACAAAAATAAAGGCACAATGCTTGTGACCCTAATTAAAATAGAAAAATTGAACAAATTACACAAGTTCAAACATAAAATAATGATATATCTCTTCATTACAAATGTGTTGGTATCAATAGTGATCATTGTCAAGCACAAATATATCATATATATATTTTTTTATAGAGTTGTACAACAAAAATAAAGGCATAATACTTGTGACCCTTATATTTTTTTATGTATAATCATAATCTCAAAGTATGGATATGTGTGTAAAGTCAACCTAAGACCAAAGTGAGATGGAACCATTTAACTAAATATTTGATTTTGATTTTTATAATAAAATGGATCAAATTCAAACTATAAAGATAACCTTGCATCTAAAAACATGACTTGAATCAAGCAATGAAATTAAATATAAATTTAATAAGATTAAATGAATAATTAAAATTGCACAAATAACCAATTGAATTAGAATAAGGTACATATAAATATAGAAATAAATGCTTATTATATGTACAGGTTCATGCTTATATTTACATTTATTGTTCAATATTTATTATTACAGAGTGACTATTTGTTAATTATTATGATACAATGATTTCTATTTTAGCTACTTGCATCATTTATTCTTGGTTGCTTATTATTACTATGTAGAGGTCCATATTCATTTCATTTTGTAAACACGCACAAAATAGTATCCCAAACCTCTTTCATAATTTCAACTTTTCACTTTGAAGTTTGACCACAAAGCTCATAAAATTGATGCTATGAAAGTAGTGAAATTGAAGAAATTACACAAGTTCAAACATAAAATAATAATATATCTCTTAATTGCAAATATGTTGGTATCAAGAGTGATCATTGTCAAACACAAATATGTCATATATATAATTCGTTACAGAATTGTACGACAAAAGTAAAGGCACAATGCTTGTGACCCTGATGAAAATAGTGAAATTAAACAAATTATACAAGTTCAAACATAAAATAATGATATATCTCTTCATTGCAAACATGTTGGTATCAATAGTGATCATTGTCAAGCACAAATATATCATATATATAATTCGTTATAGAATTGTACAACAAAAATAAAGGCATAATGCTCCATGCTTGTGACCCTTATATTTTTTATATATCTAAAAACATGGCTTGAATCAAACAATGAAATTAAATGTATATTTAAAAAGATTAAATTAATAATTAAAATTGCACAAATAACCAATTGAATTAGAATAAGGTACATATAAATATAAAATGGTTAAACATTCCCCAAAATAAAAAAAAATTACATTGAGAATGAGTATTTCACATGACAAAAAGAAAAGAAGTCATTCAAACTGAAAGAAAGTCAGAAATTCTAGAAGCAGCATACGTGGAGTGGGACCAAAAATTTTACGCGTGCTTTTGCCGGCGCATGCTGTGCCGCCCAAATTGGGCGCTTTAGTGGATGAGGACAGGTGACAAAGGACTTTACTCATCATGAACTCTAGATATCTCTGAGCATTATTTAATACAAGAAATTTCATTATTTGATTACAAAGTTTACCTACCAATTTCTAATCGATGGAATGGTTATAGCATATATACTACAACAAATATCATAATTTGAAGGATTATTTGAACTTAAATATTGCACGTTGTACATTGTTGAGTAGATCTTATGGACGAATGCAATTATGAAATTTACGGATGATGAGCTGGACATTAGCCATAACAAATTCTTTGTAAGGATTGGTGGGGAAGAAGCACGAACAGAATTTTTTTTCTTTATATAAAAGTTAACCCACAATCTCCTCGTACATCAAATATTATCAACGAAAGGACAAGGGTTGCTTGGCAAAATGCCTTGTTTTTGTTTTTTATGGATTTGGTCAAGTATCTTGGCTTTGTGGCGTACTTTTATTTAATTTTTAAATACATTTTTGTTACTAGTCGATAGAAGTAATAGAGTACTTTTCGTTATATAAAATAGAAAAAAAATATAAAAGAAAGTTAATAGAATATAGAGAATGTCATGGTACACATTATTAATGTGGAAAGAATCTTTTAGTAAAAAATATTACCGGAGTTCATAATTGATCAAGATATAACACAACACAAGTGGATTAGAGTTCAACACAACACATTTAATCGCAGCCTCATTAGAGGTGTCCACTATTAGATTCTTCGAGAAGTGAGAATGGAGCTAGGATATGATGTCGGTCATAGATCATAGGCACTTGAGTCGACAAATGATTCACTATATATTCTTGATAAGAGTAGAGTGTTATATATATATGGTGCATTAACTCTTACTACCCATAAAAGTTGGGAGGTTTTACCTACTTGGTAAATGCTAAAACATGTGGCATAACCTCCTTAGGTGAAGACAAAATAGAGAAAATGAGAGGTAGCACATAAAGCCAAAAGAGGGTGAGAAACCCAACTACCCCATAACCTACTCAAGTAAGGACAAAATAGCAGTTATGAGAGGTAGCACAATAAGCTAAAAGAGGGTGTGTAACTCAACTACCCATGTCTGGGAGAGAGTGACATATATAGCTAATGTATTTCAACACATGTTCTCATATTAACCATACCTAATACACCTAAGAAAGCTTAAATAACATGTAGGAAAAAAAAATACCCCTAACATAAGGAAAATAACAAACCTACACTAACACCCACTTAGTCACTTCTTTTGTGGCAAGAGTCAATCGAATGATGGTGGGACATAAGGGTTTTTTTATTTATAGGGAAGAAGAATGCCATAGATGACAGTTGCATTATCTATATGGTCTATTTATGCGTTGATTTAATGGTTATTGTGATTTTCTTCATATAATTTGCAAAGTTGAGAGACTAAGTTTTATAATAAATTCAAATTGGTGCTTTTTGTCTCCCTTATAATCTCTAAGTCTTGTAGTGTTTCTTCATGAAAGAAACTTATGAATTGACCTTGAATTTAGAATATTCTTAAAATGTGGGTGTTTACAATATTTTTCTTTATTGGTTGCAAGATTTATGTTTATTATTAAATAATTTCTGCAGTGTGGTTTTCTTGAATTAGTAGGTTTTCATTAAGTTCATCTAATATTACTTTTATCCAATCTTCACTCCCTTCACAACACATTGGGTGGGATCACTAAATTGAGGAAGAACAATGACTTGTTCTGCTTTGTTTTTTGAATGTTGAATGTTGAACATTGTATGCCTCATGATGAATTGAAAGGAATTTATTTCTTCTTATTTGAATTGTTGTGTGCCTTGTGACGAAATTGAGTGCTTTCTTTCTTGTTTTTTCCTTTTTTTTTATTTTTTTATTTTAGTGGTGTCTCTAATGCAATTTAAGTATATATGAATGCAACATTTTTTGGATTTTCCCAAGTTTAGATGTGGTCTATTTATCTACTTTACTAAAAATAAAATTATTTTATGAGTGTAAAACCTAATATGCCTTTTTCCTAATGCAATTTTCTATGTTTTTGTTATTTCAAGTTTCAATTTTGAATGTGAATTAATCTAATAGAACTAAATTGCATTGAATGTAATAATACTAGAAATTAAATCTAGATTAGTAAAGAAATAAAAGTCTAATCTTTAACCAAGAGAAAATAACACTTTTACTTTCCCAAGAGCAAGGTTGTCTACTAATTATTAATCTAATTACCACGACAAAGAAAATAAAGATCTTATAAAATGATAAGTGCCACCAATTCCTATCTTGTGCCTTCAAATATCTAACATAATGTCCATCCTCATTTGCAACAATTTGTTAAAAATGGAGGTAATTATGTAGCTTTAAAACTTGTAAAACTATTATACTGTAGATCTAAATAAGTGTTATCTGTTACAAATTCTTTTTAGATGATTATCTACTTAGGTTCATTTTACCATTTGTAGAAGTAGATAGAAGATTGTAGAAGAATAAGACCAGAAGATAGAAGTGACACAACATATACCATGGAGAAACCCTTTCAGGAAAAAACTCCACCAGAATCAATCATTCTATTATTATTTAACCTTAAAACAATATTACAATAATTATTTATCAATCCTTGCTTGAGATGCCTCTTTTTCCTTTAACAATTTGTCTTCACAACTTGCAATAAAATCTGATAGAACCCTCTTCAACTTGCTGCAACTTATAGACAATAGTGAGCCTTGTAAACTCCAAAGAGTTTACAATTGCAAAGCACAAAGCTTATCTCACAAAACTTATGCCTATTCATTTCAAGTAGAGTTCTTCCATGAAAAGTAATGTCAAACCAAGTTCTTCATCAATTTGGGCATCTAAAACTGAAGTCCTAACTCAACGTTGATTCCAAAGATATCTTGTAAGCTTCTCCTCAAAGTTGGCACCCAAGAATGGGCCCACTTAACTCAACCTTATAAAATATCTTATCATGCAAAAGTGTTAACTCCAAGATGCCAAAATGGGTGCCCAAGGTGGGTCCAAGTTAATCTCTGTTAACTGAAACATATCTCTCCACCATTCATATAAATATCATGTGTGATTAATCATCCCCTGTTAACTGTAAGTAGTCACCTCTTATCTATCTGCAACTTAAGTCATTAGCATGCAATTCAGGTCAACTGAAGTTAACTAACATGCAACTCAAACTAACTACATGCAACTGAAGATAAATGAACCATAACTGAACTAAACTGAACTGATACTAAACTAAATTGGACTAAATTGAACTAAACTAATATGAACTAAACTAAACTCCATGCATGTAAATATCAATCCCTAACTTCTAGCATCTTTACATGCATTACTGAAATGATATCTTTTCTCTAAATAGTTAACTTAACTCAAGGTGGGTTGCACCTTCCATGTGGGTGCCCCATGTACTCCTATTATTTAGTAACTCTTCTTGGATTCCCTCACATGTTCCTATCATTTTAGAATTAATTAAAAATATCAATTAACATGTTCATTTCATTTGAATTTAATCTCTTTCTAATCCTAGTGTTTGGGAACACTTTCCAAGGACTTAGGAGATACATGAAATATGTTTAGGATTGCAACTAAATGACATCCTATTCCCAACATTCTCCCACTTGACATTATACATTGCAATTATTCTAAACAAGGAATCATTATTATAAATCAAGTACAGGACTCAAGACCAATGGCCTTCCTACACCAACTAATCAATCCATGCCAACTTCAAATGCAACCTACATAATCATAAAGCTCCAAGCAAATGATTAATACTGAAAAACAAGAGAACTTATCTATAAGAACTGGTTTCATAAGATAATCTGCAACATTAATCAAAGTGTCAAATTTCTCAAGTAATACCTTCTCACTCTCAACCATTTCTCGCACAAAGTGATACTTAACATCAACATGATTAGTATGAGCATGATACAGAGGATTTTTGGCTAAACAAATAGAATTTTGACTATCACATTCAAGTTTAACTTGCAATTAAAACCAATACCTTTCCCAAGTCTTTGTAACCAAACTACCTCTTTGGAGGCATGTGAAATCCTCAATTGTGTTGAACTCATGTCCAACCAAGGTGTAGGCTTCTCGGTCTTTACTGTTGAAAAATATTTTTTCACAAGTAACCATTCCAACATGTATCTATTACCATAAGAGAACTCAAGCCTCACCTATTTCTCCAAGTATCCATGAGGACCTATAACCAACCAATCCATGCCAAACTCAAAATGTAACATAACACTATCATGAAGTAATCAAGGAAATGATTAATGTACCCAATACAGAAGAGAACTACACAAGATCAATGTCAAAGCTCCAATCATGAATCAGGAACATAAACATGACAACATGATCTAACCATCTCCTCCAAGAAGATCACATGCATCATAACATATATAAACATCCTAGTCTCAAGAGAAAAAGTACCATGCCAAACTCTAAATGTGTATCAAGAGTAAATCATGACATAATAGCAACTTCTCTAAACCAAGAAAAAACATATCCCCAATCACATGAAGATAACCTTACCAATGATGCATCCACGACACTACCAAAAACTCCCACTAAACCATGGTACGAGCTACACATGGCATCATGACTACCATCCTCTTCATGAAGATCACTCTTTAACATCAAGAAAAGAGTCATCACTAAAAAATTTACATGAAATGATCAATGCATGATTACCGTCATCCAAGGATTCTTCTGTAGAAGAATCATAACTCTTTTTCTTGTTCTTACAATCCTTCTTCACATGTCCTGGTTTCCCACAGTTCCAACATTTTACCTTACTCCATCCTTCAGACTTACCCTTCCCTTCCTTGTCTCCCTTAGGTTCCTTTTTCTCAGGCCTACCTTTTACAAACAAGGCATCTTGGATTTCTGTTTTAGACTTCCTCCTCATCTCCTCTGATAGGAGAGTAGGAGTTATATTGTCCATCTTTGAATCTGCACCACTACCACTAATAGCAACAATTAGATTTTCCCAAGATTTTGGTAAAGAATAAAGTAAAAAAATGCATTTATCTTCATCTTCTAGCTTTACATCTACAGATGCTAATTGACTTAGAATCAAATTAAAAGCATTCAAATGTTTTGCTTGCAACATAATCACCATCTTTCATCTTTAAATAATACAATTGTCTTTTCAGATACAACTTATTAGTAATACTTTTAGTTTGATAAATATCACCTATTCTCTTCCACAATTTATGTAGTAGTTTCTTCTAAAACATTCAAGAGAACAGTATTAGCAAGACATAATCTTATGGTTCCTCTTGCCTTCTTATCAATATTAGCCTAGTCCTCATCTAACATTGTTGTAGGTGACTTCTTCTCATTACCAACAACTAACCACTGATCTCTCTCTTCAAGGAGATCCTCTACTTTTAGTTTCCACATATCATAATTAGATCCATTGAATATTTCAATATCTAAACAAGAATTAAAACTCATTGTAACAAACTTATTTTCCAAAATCAGCAATAACACAATAGTAAAATCTCCCACTACAACCAAAAAACCTTCAAACTTTTAAGAGAAAGGAATACCAAACTCTAACCAACTGTTAGCTCTGATACCAAATATTTTAAATGGAGGTAATTATGTAGCTTTAAAACTTTTAAAACTATTATACTGTAGATCTAAATAAGTGTTATTTGTTAGAAATTCTTTGTGGATGATTATTTGTTTATATTCATTTTACCATTTGTAGAAGTAGACAGAAGATTGTAGAAGAATAAGACTAGAAGATAGAAGTGACACAACATGTACCATGGAGTAACCCTTTCGGGAAAAAACTCCACCACTAGAATCAATAATGCTTGTATTATTTAACCTTAGAACAAGATTACAATAATTATTTATCAATCCTTGCTTGAGATGCCTCTTTTTCCTTTAACAATTTGTCTTCACAACTTGCAATAAAATCTGATAGAACTCTCTTCAACTTGCTGCAATTTATAGACAATAGTGAGCCTTGTAAACTCCAAAGAGTTTACAATTGCAAAGCACAAAGCTTATCTCACAAAACCTATGCCTATTCATTGCAAGTAGATTTCTTCCATGAAAAGCAATGTCAAACCAAGTCCTTCATCAATTTGAGCATCAAAAATTGAAGTCCTAACTCAACATTGATTCCAAAGATATCTTGTAAGCTTCTCCTCAAAGTTGGCACACAATAATGGGCCCACTTAACTCAGTCTTATAAAATATCTTATAATGCAAAAGTGTTAATTCCAAGATGCCAACTTGGGTGCCCAAGGTGGGTCCAAGTTAATCTTTGTTAACTAAAGCATACCTCTCTACATTCATGCAAATATCATCCATGATTGAACATCCCCTATTAAATGTAAGTAGCCACCTATTATCTATCATGCAACTCAAGTCATTAGCATGCAATTTAGGTCAATTGAAGTTAACTAACATGCAACTCAAACTAACTACATGCAACTAAAGATAACTGAATCATAACTTAACTAAACTAAACTAAACTAAACTAAACTGAATTGAACTGAACTAAACTGATATTGAACTAAACTAAACTAAACTAAACTAAACTAAACTAAATTGAACTAAACTTAACTGAACTAATCTGAACTGAACTCCATGCATGTAAACAACAATCCCTAACTTCTAAGATCTTTACATGCATTACTGAAGTGTTATGTTTTCTCCAAATAGTTAACTTAACTCTTGAGGTGGGTTTCACCTTCCATGTGGGCGCCCCATGTGCTCCTATTATTTAGGAACTCTTCTTGGATGCCCTCACATGTTCGTATCATTTTAGAATTAATTACAAATTTCAATTAACATGTTCATTTCATTAAAATTTAATCTCCTTCTAATCCTATTATTGGGGAACACTTTCCAAGGACTTAGAAGATACATGAAATATGTTTAGGATTGCAATTAAATGGCATCCTATTCCCAACACAATTGAGCCCTCCACTAGATGACAGGGAAGAAAACATGAATACTACGGGAATTTTGTGACATAATGATTGAAGCTTAGAACCTTTTATTAAAAAAAATGGATTACTAAGTCCTTTACGAACATAAAAATTTGAATTGGAATGCATGAAGTTGATCATGTAGAGGTGATTTTCAAGGGAATGAGAGCTCCAAGCAAGGATGGTAAGAATGTGTAATGTACCAAACATATAATATAACACAAAATACTTATTTGTAGGTTGGAATTCAATGAACAACAATGTATGAAATGTAAACACTTGAAAACACAAATTGATAGGCCAATTATATCAACTAATTGATGCAAATATATTTAGATCAAACAACTTCTTACATAACTTCTTTGAAGCACAATTTGTAGAAGTTGAGAAAGCCAACTTCACAGACCCCAAAGATCACCTGCATGCAAATAACCTGTCACAGAAAGAAGAGATGGAGACAAACAAGCAAGGGTGCTCTGAAAGCTGAAAAATGTATTCATCCGAGAGAGAAGTAAATTACAATGATGAATCCTTATAAAAGGATATTGTGCAACCCTAAAAGAAACCCTAATAGGTAGACATTTAATAATTAATATAATTATTAAATGTCACAAAATGCAACTAAAGTGAAATCTTAAGAGAGGAATAAAGGTAATTTAATCAACATGATTAAATTAAAACCTTTACTCTAACACCCCCCCTTAAGATGAGCAAAAGTGCAGCTACAAACATATGCAAGAAAGTAAACTTGGGTCCCGCAACAAGGCCTGATTAGGTACCCAATTACAACCAAATCTCTGTAAAGTGGAGAAATAGAGAAAACCTCATGGGAAAAACTCTACTCCAAAAAGAGATGAAAGCATGCAATGCACTAAGAAAAGAAGGATAGGAGGTGGATAACATGATACCCCCCATAAACAGCTTCTATCATATAAGTACATATACAATGGTCTCCATAGGAGAAAAAGAAAGAGACTAGAAGGCCCCCCCACAATGAAGAAACTCTGTCGCACATATGGATGCCTGAGGTAGAATCCAGAAAGAGATCCTGAAGCGGCATATAATATTCCTCCCCTTGGGAAGAAATGGATCCAAAAGACGAAGATGAAGAACCCCTGTGAAGAGAGAAGAATCAATTTGTCTCAAGATGTGTGCCATAATAGGATGCTGAAGAATCTCTCTGTCTGAATTGAAACAAAAGATGTCAAATCCAAACTGAACTGAAGACTCAAAAACTGCAACCTCTGAATGCACAAATGATGGTGGGCTAACAGCTGGAATATGGCTGTCAACAAAGAGGAGCTGAAAATCCTCAAAGTAATCCTCCAGATCTACAATATAGGACTCTACAAACAAAGACGAAATTCCTGCAAGATAAGAATCCCAAGTAGCCATGTTTGAAAGATGTATGATGTCCTGCTTACCTGAATCAATAGGAGCCAAAGAAGAGGCAATATCAAACTAATCAGGAACAACAGGAGATGATGTTGATACATGTATAATCTCAGTCTGAAGAGTAGGAACTATGAGACAATCCTCTGATTCATCGGAATATGTAAGGGTGTCTAAATACTGAAGTTCCTTTAAAGTATCATGATCAAAAGGTGTGTTCTCTCTCCAACCAATGGGTACAAGACAATCTGAAGCAGGATCCTCTGGGAATGGAGAAAGACTGGGGTCTCCATAGATCTCCCAAAGATGTGTCCAAAGTGAGTGAGGACAATCAATGCCCGATATAGCCCACACAGTGTCAAAATCAACACTAGACAAAATAACTCCTACTATGTGATTTCTAATGATATCCCAAGCTAGTTTTCCCTCTGAAGTTGCTGGTTCAGGTATGAGATCATACAAATAAGGCAACAAATTTAGCCACCTACAATGTGTAAGTATACCCTTTGCCCATGACTCATAATTACCTCGTTCCAGAAATACAACTGAAGGGTGAGTAGAAAAACCCATGATAACTCTTCAAATTAAAAATATGAGACTAACTGACCTCAATACTGATAAATCAGATCAACATATGCCATCCCATGCAAACAAATCATTTCCAAGTGCTGAAACATCCAAGTAACTAACAGATGTGTGAAAACACAAAATACTAAATAAAAGGTACCTGGTGCAGATTCTGGAAAAATAAATGACAGATCTGGAAAGAACATAGAAACCCCTTTCCAACGCCTATTTTTTTGCGAAAAACGGAGTCCGTATGCAAAAGATATGGCTCCGGGAGTGCAAAAAGTTTGTTCTGACTTTGACTGAGAAAAAATCATCAAAACGGAAAAAACTGAAAATAATACCTACACCATCAGATCGGTGCTCAGCTTTCCAACGCCTATTTCCATTCGAAAATCCGAGCTAAAATGCCCAAGTTATGCCCGAAAGTTGCTCAAAAAGGTTTTTAAAAAAAATTGCACAGCCCACAAGGGCTAAGAACTGAAAATAATACCTACACCATCAGATCGGTGCTGGAATCAGCTTTCCAACGCCTATTTCCATTCGAAAATCCGAGCTAAAATGCCCAAGTTATGCCCGATTTCGTGCAAGTTGCTCAAAAAGGTTTTTAAAAAAAATTGCACAGCCCACAAGGGCTAAGATCTTCGGCCCCTGGTCACATGACCGACCAGGGGGCTGGCATTGGTGGTGCGTTGGTGGAGGGCGGAGCTCAGGCGGCGCAGTGGCAGTGCTGGAGCGGGCCGCGGGCGGAGCAGATTAATAGCACTCTTGTGGCACTGTAAACGGGCGGCCCAAAATAAACAAAAAAATTGATTTTTTAAAAAAAAATTTGAAATTTTTGCCTCGGAAATCGTGCCTGGGGGCCATACGGCCCTTGAGCAAAAAAAAATTGCCTCCCAAATCAACTATGCCCAAATAGGTCGTGCCATATATGAAAATATGGGTTTTTGGCTGCTCTGAATCCAACCGTGAAGTCCGTTTGGGCCCAAAATGCACTCAAAAAATGGAGTTACCCAGATCCTCAAAAAAAATGTCAAATCTAATGCATGCACTTGTAAAAAAGAAACAAAAAAAATCGTTGGGCAAGGAAACCAGATTTGAAAACTGCACCAAGACCCTCTCAAATTAGCTGAAGAATCCCAAATTTCTTCTGTCAAACCCTTGTAACTCCAAATTCTTCAGAAGTCGAACAAGAAGCAGCAGGTTTGGAGCTCTGATACCATGTAGAAGTTGAGAAAGCCAGCTTCACAGACCCCGAAGATCACCTGCATGCAAATAACCTGTCACAGAAAGAAGAGATGGAGACAAACAAGCAAGGGTGCTCTGAAAGCTGAAAAATGTATTCATCCGAGAGAGAAGTAAATTACAATGATGAATCCTTATAAAAGGATATTGTGCAACCCTAAAAGAAACCCTAATAGGTAGACATTTAATAATTAATATAATTATTAAATGTCACAAAATGCAACTAAAGTGAAATCTTAAGAGAGGAATAAAGGTAATTTAATCAACATGATTAAATTAAAACCTTTACTCTAACACAATTCAATCTTTTCTCAGTAAGAAAACTCTCAAGAAACAAAGGGGTTTCATCCGCCAATCTAGGTAATCATTGAAATTTCATCCAATGACTATAACTCCTATGGGTTTTCATCCATAGAAGGGTTTATAACATAATGTTCATATTGTATAAAAAGAGGGAACATAATAATCAAATACCTAGTCTATAATTCAGCTACTTATACATATATGCTATTGATTCCCTCAAGGAATAGGTTGGCTTGATCCAAAGTGGTTCCAAATCCCATAATTCAAATATCTATGTGTTACATTAGGTCGACATTAAGACCAGAAGGAAATTCCCACTTAGGACCAACATATCCTACTACAGACCTATCCATGCACTCCTTAGATCTCCTCCCTTATCCTCCCACTTTGCAATTATCTTTGCATGCTTTGGAGAACACTCATCCCATTCTCCTGTGGATTTTACTATTGGGACTCTGGTGCAGGCATATTCTAACAATGAGTTCTCACTAGGAATTGCTTTTTCCTTCCAAACCTCTAAATATGTGGTAGATATGGCTCTGTAGATTGTGTTTTATGAACCACAACCTAAAATTTCCTCTTATGATAAGATGTAGCATGATCTCCTAATCAAGCTAGGTGGGGTGAAGCTAGACTATGGTATTGAGTGATATCTAACAACAATAGCTCTTCAGATATGGATCCTCTTTGCCTGAATTTTGGATATGAGGTGCATTGGATGCTAAAGAGATTATGTTCCTGTAGACATCTAAATTTGACCACTTCCATATGGTCAAATTTATCCTATATTTCATTTAATCCACATCTACATCCATATTAATTAAACAATTTTATTATTTGATTAATATTTTCTTTTATCTCTAATGTTCCTAAGGTATTTAATTAATCAATTAAATACTTTATTACGTTTCTTCTCCAAATTAAATAAATAGATCAATTTATTTAATTTGGTCATTTAACCCACATTAATTAAAATTATTTTTTAATTCATCATTTTCTCTCTCCAAATGTTACATCCTCCATAATTCCTCTTTAATCTAGGTTAGCCTAATTAACCTACGATTAGGATGTGCACACCACTAATTGTGATGTGTCACATCCTCCATAATCTCCCACTTGCTCTTAATCACTTCATTAACCTACTTAATCATTTGCACAACCAATTAATCTTGATTAATTATCCCTGACCCCACCTAATACCAATTATGGCATGTACCCTAGTCAACCCTTCATTAACTCCTTCCCTTTTTGTAGAAGTTATCTCCTCTTCCCTAGGAATTTTTAATTCCTATTTATTTTCCCCATGAGCCCACTTGGAATTTTTAATTCCAATATAATTCCCCTAGGCTTCTAGAAGGAATTGAAAGGAATTTTTAATTCCTTTCTTTCCTTCCCAAGGAATTGTCTCATCCCAAGGAGGATTATTGTGGAATTTTTAATTCCTCACTTGTCACATCCTCCCATCATTTGGGAGAATGAGACAAGCCACCTCGTTTCTCCTCTTCCCAAGGTACTTGAAAGCACCTCCACACAGATGCCATCTCACCTCCACTTCATTACATCCCCTACACCTAGGATGCCACATGTCCTCATCACATGTTTAGATATCTCAAGACCTCTCAACCCTTGACCTTTAAACCTACTTTTAATCTTGGCCATCCATTCCATTCTCTCCAAAATGGCTAAATACTTAGCCATTTTCTCATTCATTTACAAACTACATGTATTGACAAAATTACACTTAGACTTCAAGAATTCAAAGCCATCATTGTTGCAACACTTCAAGCTATCATATTGCATCCATATCCATTTGCAATCACCTCCATTGTGTTGATCTCATCACCACTATTATTTTAACAAAGGTTGCATTCTATCAATCAAGTGAAGGAGCACACAAAATCAACATCAAAAGGGCCAACCATTCAACAAGTTTAAATAAGGTATAAATACTTAGCCATTTTCTCATTCATTTACACACTACATGTATTCATACAATCACACTTAGCCTTCAAGCATTCAAAGCCATCATTGTTGTAACACTTCAAGCTATCATATTGTATCCATATCCATTTGTAATCACTTTCATTGCATTGATCTCATCACCAATATTATTTTAACAAAGGTTGCATACAATCAATCAAGTGAGGGAGCACACAAAATCAACATCAAAAGGGCCAACCATTCAACAAGTTTAAATAAGGTATAAATTTGGGTTTATTTCTTATTTCTTATTTAAGTTTCAACCAGGCCAATCTTGAATGTTGTTGTTGTGGTTTCTAGTTTGCATTTAGATTTTACTTGTATATTAGAGTAGAAAAAACCTACACACATTTATGGCATGTCTGGTGGGTCTCACATCACAAGTCTTTTTCACATTTTTGTTGTTTGATATTTTGCAGGTCTGGTCTTCTCAGGTTTTAAAGGTGATTCTTCCTCACAGGTGGATCTATGAGATTCACGGGTAATTCTACAACTAACAAGGGTGGATGCATGGTTGACCCCTTACCTCTAGGTCTTCATAGGCGAAAGTGTGTTTGACTTTCTATTGTCAGCCTACATAGGCAGATACATGCCTCACAAAGGCATACTTTCCTCATCTCTCATAGGCGAGTGTGTTATTTATAGGGGCAGATACATGTAGTATTATAGGGGCAATTCTTCCCTCCAGATATGTAACCCTATGGTAAACTAGAACCTTAATTTTGCATATAAATTTTTTCTTTTGGTTTTGGGTTCGGTACTAATTTGCTAAATTTTCTACCTGTGCATGTGCTAGCTACTAATGTTTTATTGTAGCTCCTTATTTTTCCAAGATTGGTGGATAATAAAATTACTAACTTCTTTCTTGTAGGATGAATGGTTGAAAACGTAGTTAGTTGATTTCCATAACTACCTAGGAATAGTTAAATTTCTTAAAGGGTCAGAGAATATTTTTTTTCCGTGTTTGGGGTCTTTTGTCAATGTATTCTCTCCACTTGCACTATTTGGTGAGCCTAGGAATCATAAATCACAAATAGACCCAAGTCCATTTGTGTGTCTACCTAGGAGTGCTAGCTTGTGCATATGCTCTCCCCTTGTGCCTCATGTGAGCCTGGGGATCAAAAATGCCTAGCATTTCTTGCCCTTTAGGAGGCCTTCTTGGGGATTTTATCACCCCAAGGGAAAACCTCAACCACATGAATCGGTGGGGTATATAAAAAGGAGAGAATGAAAGTTGTACCCTAATCTAGTCACGTCGTGTTTGGTGGAGCACTGATACTACCTGGTGATTCCTAGTTAGGTGTGAAGGGTTGGTCTAAGCTTTCTCGATGAAAGTTCTCAACCCATGCTTATGATGGGATGGTTTTCATGAATGTGCCTCATGCACCCTCCTGATGTATCAAGGAATTATAAGTTGCTTTTTTAGCCTAGATAAGACTCATGTTTAGTCACAACTTAGTGTAGTGTAGGGGATGCACACCATGCCTCAAAGATTTTTACACTCACCATTTGGCCCCCTTGAGATGAGACATAAATCCCTAGCTTAGCATAAGCTATGTATTGTTAGCAAATGGAATGTATTGGAGAAATATGCTTAGACAAATGACTCTTGACCCAGATGTAGCACCAACAAAAATCTGCTAACAGCTCTGAAAAGAATACAATTGCATTTGTGGCTTTCCTCTGAATTTTGTCGAGGTATAACTCCCTCACTAGATTTTTAATGAATTTATCTAATCTAATGAATATGGGTATGCCTTTAACTAGAAAGCAAGAAAGGTGATTAATGCTAGTTCATAAATATGAAGCTAACGTGGAAACCATAAATCAAAGCCATCAATAATCAACACAAAGATTGAAAACCTATGACCATCCAATCAAGGAGATAAAATTATACTGCAATAAATGAATGTTATATAGCTTATCTTTCAAAGAAGACACAAATATATCATACACATAATACTAAGATCAGCATATTAAGTATCATTAAATTCATAACACATTACAGTCTAAAATAAATACTAACCCCTCTTGATAACACCACCAGGTGTATATTCAAAAAGTCCCCATCTTTTACATTTTTAAATTTATAGCAAGGAAAAGCCACTAGATGGTCGCCAAAGGTTTTACTAAATTAGTGGCCTTCTTGTTTTTCCAACGTTTCTTGAAAATTGCTAAATCAATCAAAAGAATCGATCTTGGCAAAGGAATAAACATCGGCAAGGAAAAACTGATCTTGATCTTACCAATAGCCACCGAATGACCTTTTACACAACCAAACAATTAATGCAACATCTAGGAATATTGAGTGGTAGCATGTGTATGCTACTTGATGGGAAATTGCAATTTAAACCAGCTCAAATCAGCCATAAATTGGGACTAAATTGCCATCTCATCAAACTTAGGAGAACACACCAATGTCTAACCAATCTTCTATAAATTCAACTAGTGTCACCTTTATTCGTCAATCAATAACCTCAAACATGGCGAGTTCTTAGATTGAAAATAACTCTACCAATGACTACATTGTCTTGGAAGAGATCGAATGCAGTCCGTTGTTTAGGAATATATCGAACCAACTGAAAGAGTTTTAAATAGTGCAGAGTGAGATAGAAGAAGTGCTCTACAACATTTTGGGTGAGGATTTCTTGAGCCAATCCCATGTACACAACACAACCATGCTGAAGTGTTTCATATATATAGTCATTAGGACTTCTGGTCATCGTGATTGGGGTGTGAGAGCACTAGAGCGCCTGGTAAAGCTCAAGTTTCATCATCAAGTCAATGTGATGATCAACAGGATTAGCCACTACCCTCATAATGGATTGATAGTTGATGTCATTTGCATTGTGTTGGCCCTTCAAGATGAGACTTTAGAGGAAGTTGTGGCTCTTCTATGCATAAGAGTCATAAGAAATGATATGGGTCTTTTTGTGCAATTCCTCCAGTCACACAAGAATCTACTATCACTAGCTCAAGTTGAATGCCTACAGACTATTACTTAGGGTATTCGTGTCCTGATATTTTCTCTCTATACCTGAGAGGAAATGCCTCCTTTTGTCTTTTATCCATGACATGAACTTTTGTAGTCGAATTAGACAATTTTGTAGTGCCAATGCAATGTAAAAATGTTTATATATATAAATAAAATATTTCTTTTGATATCACCATGTATTTGTATGCATGGCTTCATTGGTTTCTTGTTCATATCATATTTGAAAATTCTAGTTTCTTTTCTATATAATGCACTGGTTAGGTGAATTAGGTTTATTGTTATCAAATTAATCACTAAAAACCTTCTAGGTGGTGAAATGCGTAGTTCACATAACTTAATAAAACTCTACCTAAGTTTTGAACAATCTAAAGAATACTGCCTAAAGGTATGACTTGTGGGTTAAGTTTCTAGATTCTGACGCATGACAACTCATCAATCAGATTATTAACATATGTACACCCACTCTTGGAGGAAAGGTAAGTTTGAAAATGGTAAGAAAACATCGCCTAGTGAGAAACAAACAATGCGAGCGATAAAATGAGAGGTTTGAAGAACAAACAAAAACCCTGCTTAAGTTCAAGGAAGAAAAAAAAATCCGCTTAAACACAATTTTTAAGTAACGAACTTGGGCGAAAATAAAAGATAGTTAGAAAAAGAGAAGGGGGGTCCTATTTATGGGTAACACGCAGCTTTCTAAAGAGAGGGTGATTGGGACATCCTTCTAGGCTTGGAGGCCCCTACTTGTCCTCTCTTGCAAGGATACAATTGTACACACCATATTGAGGTGTCCCTACCCTTGAGTCGAGATTCCTAGTGTGATCCTACACTAATTTTTTAAACCTGCTAATTTTAGGCTTATGCAAGTGCTTGGAGTGTCTTCTTGTGCGATATTAGTTCATGTCTTGAGTCTTGAGTCCATCCTTGCCTTTGTTTCTTGTTTGTTGTTTTTATGTTCAGTCCTTTGCCAGTATTTCCATCTACAAGAGGTGACCCTGCTTCTCACAAAGGTGGATCCATTCTCTTGATGGGTAAGCTTGTCCCTTCAAGGGTGATTCTATGTCCACCCTAGTCTTGGTCACTTTGGTTTGTTATCCCTAATAGGTAATTTCATCTCTCAGAGAGGTGACTCTTCTTGTCTATGTCCATCCCCACTTATCTCCTCTTAGGTGATTATGTCTCCCTATTCATTGTTTTTAAAGAACCAATCAGATATCACCAAGTACCTATGATATTTCCAGACTCAATTCTTGAATACGTGAGAGCTAGTTGGCCAATGAACGATATGAAGCATTAATGCTTCTTCTCCTACACTTCGGGCTCTGCAAAACCTAGGAGGGTAATCCCACAATGTATATCTTATGACTCTCCTAAACAATTAATTGATACATTGCATAACAAAGTAGATGTATTCCCATCAGAGGCTAAATAGATGAAATCCTTCAAGAAATTGGCACTTCCTTGAGAGAATTACACATCTAAAGCTGAGAATACAATACAACACCAACCACAACAAATGATAGATCAATTTAAAGATTATTTATAAGTGATGTTCTCAAATTGGATAACTGAAACCATGGGAAATTCTTATAAGACTTGAGAATAGTGCCATATCTGTGGGCTAGGAGTCAAAGAAAATTGAATTGTAAGGTAAATTTAATCCTAAACATCCATGATCTACATGAGATTGCTTTTCAATTCAAAAATTAATGATTAGATTCTACAACTTCTTATCAGATCCAATTAACCTGCATATGAATTCATGATTTGATAAAATCATTTTAACTAACTCCTTGAACCAAAGCTAAAATCAAAACATACATCAAATCGTAATGACAATGAAGATTAATTAAATGATCCTTGATTAGATTTTTCATTAATAATTCAGATATAGAGCAAAATTGGAGAGATGATAGACTCCAAAAACTTGCATTATCATCTAGATATGCTCAGGTACCATACAATTGACAAAGTTCACTAACTAGACTCAAAGCTTAAGATACATACTCCATAAATGCTCTCTTTGTGTTCACAATTTGCACAATTCAGATCCAAAATTCAACAATAGACATGTACTAATGGCCTTGAATTCCCTTTTATGAAAAAAAGGGAGCAAAACAAGCTTTAGGCCAAGAGTACACATGTCACATCCTAATTGGACTACTACAAGACATATTCCCCTTTGCAGTTATATTTACACTTTCCATTGGAGGGAATACACATGAGACAAATATTATTTCCAATTTTTGTGAGGAGAAAACCTGACTTCTAAAAGGAACATGTTGAAAAGAATAATCTTCAAACCATTATAGCACATTCATTCCATTAGGAAAAATGACAAAATTTATAAAGATAGAAAAGGAAAACCAATTTCTAAGTTAGCATCCACATCATTAGCGATCAACATTTACTTGTCTTACCCTAAGTCAGGTGACACATATCTTTATACATTATAATCTCAAAGGACAAACCTATACTATACTTGATCGAGTAAATGTGTTCCACTTCTTTATTCATAGATCCAATTCATCAATAAATATCCTCTTCCATTGTTCATACTCTTCCTCAGATGCCCAATTGAAATCAATGATTTCATCCATTTTCTTCCTATATGGAGAGTACTTTGTCATTACTAAATTGGCCTCCTTGTCAAAGTTGTCAAGAAAATTGATGATGAAAGACAATTTCTCCAAAGAATCTTTCAATATGTCAATGTCAACCTTACAAATAATTTTTTCTTGAGAAACAATTGTAGTGTCCACTTGTTTCTTCCACATCTGTAGGGGCTTCACCTCATCATGGGTATGCTGATTGTCAGGCAACAATGTCAAATTTGCTTCATCATAATTAGCCTTCAATTCTTTTATTCTTTGTTGTGAAGGGGAAACATACCCTTGAAACCTTTTTTCTTTAACCTCACTAACAAACTTGTCAGTCGGGACCATCCTTGGATATCTATCCTGCTATTTCTTGGCCTCTACTGCCATGAGTCTCAAATTATCAGCCCTAAGAATCCATTTATCTAGGATTGGAGTTCCCAATTCCCTATCTCTCTGAGACAACCTTATTGCTTGCAACATCAGAGAATAATTAGCATGAACACTATTTGATTTACCTTGAATTTTCTTATTTAGGTGCTTCAGAATAGTATGAGCAATCTTGGAATTGTTCTCATACATTGTATCATGTGTTTGTTCAAGCAATTTCTTGTATAAATCAACTTGTTGAAGTAGTTGTTCCTTCGTAGGCTCATTAGATGGAGCTACACCTGATGTGCTTAGCTCCTCTTCTGCAATCAGCTCCTAAACCATGTTGTAAGGCACAATTGACAATGATTGTTTAGGTGGAGGAGACTGAGGTTGAGTCATAGGAGGAATGTGAGCAGTATGGCTTGAGCTAGCTGGCCCTTGAGACCTTAACATTCCCACTTGTTGTTTCCAAAATGCTAGCTCTATTTCAATCTCAACAACTTTTTGTTGACTCTTAATGTATTCATCAATAAGCTCATTGTACTTATTTCTATGCATATCTCTATCTTTAGTGAGATTTTCAACTGTTTCTTTTGTGAGCTTAGCAACATTTATGGTCATGTCAGCTACTTCTAATGCTCGAGTATCTGCAACTCTTTTTATAATCAGTCACCCACTAAAGTCAACCAGTTCTACAACTTTTGGCTTCCTAGAACCAAGAGACAATGACCATATTGCCAGATCATCCCGTTCTTGACTAAATGTATATCCTTGAAGTGCCAACTTGGCTTCTTCTTCAGTTTGGAATAGATGCTTATCAACCATTCTTATAGTATCAAGTACAACTGCATCAACAATATCCCATTCTGACAATAATAAAACACCACTCTTTTGCACAAGTACCCTTCCTTGCTCACCTGAAATATTTTGAAACTTTTTCCTCATTTCTTCCCTCACATTGGCATTGATAGAGCTTTTAGGAAATTCAAGATGTAAGCTTCTCTCAATGACAACCTTCTTTGCATACTTTGAAGCTTTTTCTCTCCATACAAAATTGCTAAATGCTATTGTTTCAATGAATGAATCATCCTCCATGAATTCTTTGCAAGCCTCCTCTCCATGGGACTCAAGAAGTCATGAATTTCTTTCAAGATCCTTGGAAGATCAACAACTAGGAATATCCTTAGCTTGGATGAAAAAATGTTATGGAAGGCCACATAATAAAATTTGTGGTTATCCTTGTCCAGAATTTAGGTCCAACATTGGACCAGTAGCTCAAGATCATCCTCCACCTTCTTCAATGATATGTCATCACTAAAATGTTTTTCTTGCTTATATAAAATCATATGCATCAAAAGGGAGTACCACCAGAATTTTACCCAATGCTTCCCTTCCTTATGATCAATTAGGTGCTTGTGCATATTTTCTACCAAATAGGTAGAAAAATAATAGACTATATTGAGGGCTACATGTTGAATATTGCTTTTCATGTGCATATATTCTTTTGGTGTAGCATCTGGTGCATCAAAGCCAATAATTTGATACAAGGAGCAGACAATCTTCCTAAAGTAGTGGGAAAAATAATTCATAGGAAAAGGCTCCTTCTCATCTCTACCAATCTTGATATGCTTTCTATTGTTTCCATGTCCCATTGAAGTAGTGTGCATTGGCAACATTGTGGTTTTGAACAAGACCTTGGTATTATCATATTCTTTCCTAAAGGTATCAAGGTCAACATGGACCATATCTTCACTCCACTCATGCAGTTTAAATATTTCTACTATCTCTTCTCTAGTGATCCTAACCATCTCAACACCATTACATGCCCTAACTATTTTGTACACAAGGTCATATCTTGTTGCAACATCCTTGAGAAATTCTACATCCATATACACATTTGGGACCACAATTTTACCCATATCTAGGCTTTAAGTATTGCAAGTGGGAACTCCAAAATTCATGTTCCCAAATCAATTTCTAAGCAATTTCCAACCAGTGCAAGGAAATTCAACATCCTTGATCCAAGCCTGTTTATCCAGTAATATTTCATGAACCCTAGGGACATAGTATATTACTACTCCTTGACTCCTCTTGTTGGTCAATGGTTTGAGTTGGTTGATAATGTCTTCAGAAAGTAGTCTAGTTGGGGTTTCAGAACGAGACCTTTGTGTTTTGGGAGCCATGGATAACTAGGAAAGTTTACAATGAACTAGGGTTCTAACATAGACAAGCTCAAAATCTAATTCTTTCAATTAGAAGCCTAGGGCACAATTAGAAGACATAGATTTGAACAAATTTTTCAAAAAACTACAATTTTATGTGCAATTTTAACACAATAAAGCAATTAAAGCATGCAAGCCAATTCAATTGGAAGAAAATAGTCACAACTTTCCCTAATTTAGGATTGTTCGAATAAAGAATAAAATATAGTTTTAATTATAATTATAGATTTTTGTATTTACAAGAACCCTAATTTGTTCATGTATTAGCTTGAAGAACTTTGATCAATCACCCAGTTGCTCTGCATTTGCTTGCAATCTCCAATTGTATAAGAAAATTAAATTTATGCACCTTTATGACCCAATTATGATAACTATTAATGTCCTTTCTGCCATTACTACTCACTCGCATGAAGCAAAATGGCTCTAATATCTATGTGTGTGATTTTAAATAGTAGGTGTTGATCTCCCTCCAAGATGGCATGATGAATGACTTAGATTGAGTCAACATAGTTTGAATTTGCATTACCATAGTTTGCCATCTCGTCAGCCAATGAGAACATGCTAACTAGAAGCCACATCACTCCTTCCTGTGGGCTTCACTTCCTTACTGGAGGCAGATGAAAAAATAGACGTGTCGTTCAATTTCATACCTCACAGGTCTTTTGATGACCATTCTTTAATTCTTGTGAGGTTCGCAATCAACGAATGACATTTGATCCTTAGATCCTGTTGTCAATCAAATTGCACCCGAATGCTTGAATGGTTAAATTCAGCAATCTGTTGAGACATGGGAACTATCTTCAGGCTGTGGGTATTCTTGTGGCAAAGATAGACCTCCAGATTCTAGGTTGGTTCCTATATGATGATCAATTAGGTACTTGAATTATTTGTTTTGAGAAAAGGGTAAGAAGGATTGAACTGAATGCATGAACTAAAATTAAAACCTTGGTGATGCACCTAAATGATGGTAAACTTGCAGAATAAGAATGATCCACAACTTATATCTTCAGGAAAAACTATTAACACAGTCCAATTTGAACACTTCGAACACATGAATAACTCATTAAAAGGCTGCATCTATTCTTTTCCTACTAAGGAAAACTAAGTTTTCACAAATTAAAAAATAAAACAACTTTTGAGCACAATTAATGACCTGTGAAGAACTGCAATTGTGTATATGCATGGTAAACAAGACATAAATTTGAAGGTTTCATAAATGAAACTCATCAAAATTGCATCAAATTATTTAAACAATATGAAACACTTTAAATTGGAAAGGTGGACTCTATTTCAATTAATATCATGAAGGGAAAGAACTCTACAAAAACAATAACCTATAAAGCTATAAAACTGTATTAAACCTAAAATGTTGAGTTACAAGATAGTCTTCTTTGCATAACACAAAGGCAGAAAACAAGAACTAGAGGAAAAAGACTAACTTTTTCCAATATATACAAAAGGCATGCATAAAGCAGCCAGTAATAGAACTGAATGAGAACTGAAGTGAAAAAAACATCTCCAATGTGAAATCTGAGCATAAGAGAAAACCCTAATAAAAATAGCCAAACTCATGCGAAAATGAGTGTATGATGATCCAAACTCAAGTTCAACTCATAACTGAACTATAGAGCACTCAAACTACACTAAAAATCCTTAAGAATGTGGGCCAAAACATGCAAAATCCACCTCATTTTTATCAACTCGCCCATGATGACTGGAACTCCATCTTTGTATTGTGCATGATTAATCTTCAGTTGATAATCCCTAATGCATAAAAAACACTTCGGTTCCATCTCTAGTCTCCAATTTTGCATGAATAATAATTTAAAAAAATACTGAAGTCTCACTCCTCATGGCATGCATAACATATCACCTCCATCTTTAGTTCACTTGCCCTTCAAAATAGTTTAATTCAACAAATATTAAAAAAAATTAATAAAAATTGTTTTAATAATGTTAAATAAAAACAACAAATAAAAGTATAAAAGAGCTCCCATAAGAGATTTTCTTTTTAAAAAAAATATATCACTCCTTATATCTCCCGGGTTCCATCCATATCATAATGCTTTAATAAATGTTTTATATGCCTTGGCATATAATCTTATCACCTCCATTTGCATTATTAAGTCGATGACTTAGCAAATCATGACCATGGGCAACAAAATGATTTTAAGTCTATGACTTAGCAAGTCAAGAGCACAAGCAACCTTTGAATGAAATGATTTATTTTAAAAGATAAGTCAAAAATCATCATTTGAATTAGGCTTTTGGTAAAAGCCATAGAACCCTAAATCTTCAAATCATTCTTCATTTTGCACTAGAGAAGCCCTGCGCTGCCATGGAAGGGTTTTTAGCTTGAATCTCCTCTTCACTGTGGATCTTCTATTGTTCTTGTGGGGTTCGGTCTAGGATTTTATGGAAAGTTTTCATGCCTTCAATGCCTCTCATGCTGCTGTAAGTTATTTTCTTGCTGGAAATACTAATATTTTCTTCCTTTCTGTGAAAAACATAGACTCCCTAAGGCCACAGTCTATATTGATTATTTCATTTGTATTTTCTCTTGTTCACGCCTTCTTGTTGTATGTGATTTGATCTGCTTGTTCTATGCACCATATTCAATTTACTGAAAAGATCTCTCCATTTTTTTTTTGCTTTACTTGCTCAAGCTCAAATATCTCTTTATTTTTTGCATTTGTGAGATAAAACAGATCCTTAGGTCATCATTTGAAGAACACAACTGGGTTTTATTTATTGCTTGAAAAGATAAGGCCACGACTATATGATTTTTTTGAGTATTCTCCATTCAAAATGTGCACTCTCTTTATTTCTTTGGTTGATGACATAAGCAAATCCTGGGGTTTCATTTCCTTGTGATAGGCCACGAGTTTTGAGCTCTATTGCTTCCATTCGGTCATAGCCTCTGTGAAATATTTCATTAACCTTCCACCTATATAATTGTGGCAGTTGGGAAACCTCCTATTGTTTCACCCATTTGTTATGATGCTACATATTATTATGTAAGTAATCGTTTACCAATGCATTTTCTTTGAGTTGTTGAAGACATGGTGACTGCCATACTTTAGTGAAAAATGTGGTTACACAAATAGCTAAACCATGTAACTGTGATGCTTGATACTCTTGTTGTATCCTCATAGACATATTTGCACCTTATCACAGTGGCTGAGATATTATTTTCCATAGTGTTTATCATAGATCTTGCCTTGTGAATTGTCTTCTAGAGAGGAGCTATCTTCATGCTTGTGATAGTCACTATGCATTAACAGATTTGCAAAATCTTTACCTTCCTTCAAGCTTTGTTGCTCTCTATCATTCTTGATAGTAAGAATATTTTCAAATGGATGTCAGTGCTATCCTTTATACTGTTGTGCATGAACTCCACCATGAGTATGTTATCATTCTTAATTCATCATGTGAACATAATGGTGTCTTTTAGGCTGAGTATGAGTACTGTGATATGCATGATCAAAAGTAAGAGATGACATAAATCTTTGTGCTGTTTATTCACTTGACCAAAACTATAACATGCTCACAACTACGTCTCTTGATAAATGATTAAATGTATTGACATTATTGTTCCAATACAATCACTTGGAAGTATTATTCACTATTTCCTCTGTTACTTTGATCTGGCACTTGCAACTTTTCTAAATGCTCATGGTATATTCTATCATCTCTATCCATTATAAAAAAATCCTAAGCTTCATGTAGCAGCCTGATGCTTGGTATTCAGTTTGATATGCATGAAGGATGATCATTTTTTGTTTTTCCTTCAATTCTATTATTCTGTAGACTATTAGAGATAGTAAATGATAATGCAACCATACCCTTGATTTATTTTGATGATGCCTCTCTTGCAGTCATATAGACTATCTTCTTGATGACACTGTTCCTCCCGAGTCTCTTACAGACTATGCATGTATCTTAAGGTTATGAGGAACAAATTAATAGCCTTTGATAATAATTCACTAAAATGAAAAAGAATGTAAGGTAGAGCTGAAACTGAAACAAAAAATGCAGTTACTTTAAGCTCCTTCGACATGTTTCCTTTTATATTGTTCTTCTGAATGATGAGTAAGAGGATGTTTTGCTCAATTTGTTTTCATCATAATGAATTAAAGGCTGCTTTATGAACTTCATTCATGGAGAATGATTATTATCTTTATTCAATACTGCTATCCCATGTTATTATTTATGAGCTGGGCTCAACCCTTGTGGGAGCCACATTTCTCACCACTCATAACAATATTTGTTATACCTATATCTGCACATTTAAACAAACAAGTTAGCAAAATAATTGAAGCTGAAAGCTTCCATTAAACTTCGTTCTCCTTGAACATCTGCCTTTCTAATGACTTAATCATCTGGTGAATGCCTAGTTGAGTGTGTACTACATCTCTGTTGGTAATGTAGGCATGAGGAAGGATTTGATTCTATCATTTCTCTAACATAATCTTTTAACAATCTTGCAGGAAACCATGGAGCTTGGAACTGCTGTAGCTTGGAGACATGACAAATGAAGACTTCAAATGTGACAATGATTCTTCATTCTAGGAAATGAAGAATCACCTTCTCCTTTATACCTATATTATCTTCAGTTGTGTTGTGCACATTTCTTCCTTGTATTCATTATTTGATTAATAAAATCAAATTAAGTTAGTCCCACGACTTGTGTGGGACTTTGGTTTTTACAATATGAATAAAGCAACATTCTTTTATGCAAGTATATGAGTTCTTCTATTACAAACATTTGCATAATCAAATTTTGGAATTTAATGAATACTTTTAGCAAAAAAATTTCCCCTTTATGTGATGAATGCAATTAAGCTCTACCTATTTTGAGCTATAGCTAAAAATAGGTAACAGATCCAACATACAAAACCTTTGCACATGCCGATTAAGTTAGTTTTAAATGGGGCCATGATTAGGTCGACGAGAATTTAACCCTCAAGGAAAACACTTGCTTAAGGCATTTTTTAATGAAAATATTTCATCCCGACTTAGGCAACATTAAACATGACGATACAAGATTGGACAACTGATAGACCCAAGCAAAAGGGCCGATAAAAGCACGTCTTCGATGGCTTAAGTTATGACTTAAATGACCAGAGACTAGGTAAAGTAGGTCAATAAAGAATTAAAATGCCCAAGGTTTAAGACATAATAAAATTGAGAGCAACGCTACAAAGCAAAAGCCCTAAACCCTACCCCTAGACATAGATGCAACAAACCACTACAGGGTGTAGACCAAGCTTAAAATTTCAAAATTTTAGGAGTTCTATCAGTGACTCATGCTCAGGGATGCATACCCCTGGTGGGTATGGCAAGAAACAATTATCTTGGTGAAGCATACCAACATAGAGGAACCCAAAAAAAACTATGAACTTGCCCGGACAAGGAAAGTAGACATAGCAAAAAGAAAATACACCAAATCTATGTACAACAATTACAAAGATATACAATGTACATGGAAAATAGCCTATTTCATGAGAAATGGGACTTCAAGAATTTTCCATGTACTGGAAGTTCTAGAAGCTCACTTATCAAGGACTACAAGAAGTATGAATCCTCCCCATGCATGTCTGCAATCGAATATGGCCCAAGCCATAGAGGAAAAAACTTTCCATGTTTCCCTTTGTCTTCCATCCTTGCATTCCACATTAGGAAAATGCATCTGACTTCAAACTTCCTTTCAATGGAATTCTTATCATCCAGGTGTTTAACTTGAAGCTGCAACACCTGATTTCTTTTATGAGCTTCTCTTCTAATTTCATCAAGCTTAATTAACTCATCCATCCTATGTTGTATCTCATCACAAATGTCAGTATCATATTCTTGGAAAAATTTGTACATTTTTATCAAGTTATTGTGAGGCATCCTTGCTTCCACCCCATATACCAGATTAAAAGGTGACTTCCCAATGACTGTTTTAAATGTATTCTTGTCTTCCCATAGTGCAAATTGTAGTTTTGAATCCCATTCCTTCTTATTTTTCTTGATCACCCATTTGATGATCTTCAACAAACTCTTATTACTAGATTATGGTTGTCCGTTCCCTTGTGGGTGACAAGGAGATGAATAAGAAATACATATACCATGTTGATTGTAGAAATTAGTAAATTCTTCAGACCTAAAGCACATGGCATTGTCAGAAATGATTCTCCCTAGGACTTCGAATCTACTTAATATGTTACTCATGAAGAAATCAATTACTACTTTGCTTGTTGCTTTTTTGGTAGGAATGGCTTCCACCCAATTTGTGAAGTAATTTGTGGCAAAAAGGATCTAGGAGTGACCCCCACTTGAATTTTATGACATTTCTCCAATTAAATCAATGCCCCATTGTTGGAAAGGGGCCTAGGCTAAAACTAGCCTAATAGGAAAATTACCAAAAAAATTAGCTTACCAATAAATCTCTGGCAAGCATCACACTTGTTAACAAACCTATGGGAATCTTTAAAAACTATAGGCCACCAAAAAATTGCTCTTAGTATTTTATGAGCAATGGTCTTGGCCATGTAGTGACCTCCACATTCTCCCTTATGCATTTCAATCAAGAGGTCTTCTGCTTGGTCTCCATCTATGCATTTGAGTAACACACCCTTTGGGCTTCTCCACCAAAGTTCACCATCAATAATGACATACTTGATAGCCTACAATTTGAGGGTTCTTCTTTCATTCTTAGGCATGACTTCAGGGCATTGCATGGTTTTTAGGTATTCTACAATCCTTTTGTATCATCCATAGGTCTGCATGTCGCATGTGGGTGCGATATTTTCATGTTCAACTTGATTAATTTGATTGGCTTCCAAGTTGATCTCAACCATCAACTTGTCCAAACCTTGACCTCTTACCATCTTTGTAATCTAGATGTCAATTTTGAACTCTTGGATCCTATTGATCCACCTACATCTCTGACCTATGGTCTCCTGTTGGGTGAAAATGTCTTTAACTACTGCACTTGGAACATAAGCTACAACAGTTGCTCCAGTCAAATATGGTCCAAAATTTTTAACAACCTTTACCAAGGCATATGATTGGTTCTCCATGGCATCATATTTAATCTCAAAAGCTTGCAAGGACTTGCTAAAGAAAGAAATAGGATGATCAAATCCTTCATCATTCTTCTATAATAGTACTCCTGCCACTATATGAAATGAAGCAAAGGTAAACAACTAAAATAGTTTTACTTAATCAAGAGACTTGAGGACAGGTGCCTCCTTGATTGCATCTTTTATGGCCTGGAAATCCTTAGTAGGTTCTTTTATCCATGATACCTTCTCTCCTTTCTTCAACTTTTTAGAAATGGACCTGGCAATTTCATCAAAATTAGTAACGAATCTTCTTACAAAGTTAATTTTCCTGAAGAAGGATTGAATCCCATTCACATTTCTAGGTTGTGAGATTTTATCTATAGCTGCCACTTGTTCAAGATTGATCCTGACCCCATCTTTTGAGACAATATACCAAAACAACTTACCTTCTTTAACTCCAAAAGCACATTTCTTGGGATTGAAAGAAATCCCATATTCCAAAGTTTTGATAAAGATATTTTCTAAATGAGAACAATGATCTTCCTTCTTACCATGAGAAATCAATTCATCCTAATATATGGCAAGGAAGATATTGATAACATATGCAAAGGCCACATCCATGGCTCTTTGAAATTTTGCACTAGCATTGATTAGGATAAATGGCATTCTCATGTACACATAGGTTCCCCATGGTGTAGTGAATGTGGTTTTGTATTGGTTAGATTATCTCACCATGACCTGATTATATCTTGAGAACCCATCCATCATTGAAAGTAGTTCACACCCTATGACTTTTTGTAACATGGCCTCCATGTTAGGCAGATGATAGTTATCCTTCAAGGATGTGACATTTAGATTTTTGAATCTACCCAAATCCTTAGATCACCATTCTTTTCTCTAATAGGAATTAAATTTGAAACCCATGAGGAATTCCTAATTGACTTGATAATCCCAACATCTCTTAACTTTGTGGGTTCTTCCTACATTTTTTGTTGCAGAGTAGGATTTATTGGCCTCTATTTTTTCCTGAAAGGTTTTACATCAAGTTTCAAAGTGATTTCATGCTAGAAAAAATCTTCCCTATAAGCCTTTAGGTCATCATATGACCATGCAAATACATGCTTGTATTTCATCAATAGAGTGATTAGCATAGTTCTCACATGGGGTTTCATCTTCTTACCTATGTACACCTTTTTGGGAGAATTCTCTATCCCAAGATTTACCTCTTCCAAATCTTCGTTATGGGAAGATGCTTACTTAATATTGATTTATCAGGGCCATCAAAGGCCCTCTCTAATGCAACCATCCCTGTGGGAATCTTATTTGTTTTCAATTGAATTACCTCATTCCCAAATAACATTTCTTTTCCATAAACCTCAACCACTAATTTCCCAAAATCATTTTCTTGTCTTTCATATTGATCAATGTAGTGTAGAAATCTCATAATATCATTTTCATCATCAAACACTTGCCAGTTGCAAATGTTATCAAGCACTATAGGCTGATTTTATACTCCTATTCTTGAGATGCCATCAAAGGTGACATCATCTAATCTGACAACAATGTTAGCTAACAAATCTGCCCTGACATTCTATCCCCTTTCTATCTAGTCTATGCTAAAAGCATCAAAGGCCTCAATAGTATCCAAAATTGCATTCCTATAATGCTTAAGCCTTTTATATTTATTTAGAAACAAATCTAGACCTAACCTTGGAAACTACTAATTTAGAATCCCCCAATAGTTTTAAAAATTTAATTCTGTGCTTTCAAGCTAATTTCAACCCAAGCAAGAGAGCCTCGTACTTGGCCACATTATTTGTACAAGAAAATTGTAACAAGAAAGAGTACTAGAAGGTTTTACCTTATGGGAAAATGAAAATAACCCCTACACCCAAGCCCTCCTTAGGAAAAGCTCCATCAAAGTACATGGTCCGAAGAGCATCCTCTTGCGGTGTACCCATGACCTCCCTATCAATCGGTGTAGGATAAACTTCTTCTTCTTCTTGTTTCAATTCTTCAACTCGAAAAGTGTCTAAACCAATATCTACAAAGTTAATTATCGTTGGTTCTTTTGGATCCTCTACATATTCAATCATGTGGAAAACTCTTGGTTCTCTATAAATATTAACATCCTTTTGTTCAATTGAAAAAGTGGCAAATGACAAGTCACACTGAATTATACTCCCACCCATGGATGCACTCTAGTGTCTTGAAAATAAAATACCATAAGTTGGTGGAATTTCCACCACTATGATACTCATAAACAAATCCTTCTTAGGGAAGGCTGCCAATTTATATTGAACTCTACAAAGTTAATTATCACTGGTTCTTTTGGATCCTCTGCATATTCAATCATGTGGTGAACTCTTAGTTCTCTAGCAATATTAACATCCTTTTGGTCAATTGAAAAAGTGGAAAATGACAAGTCACATTGAATTATACTCCCACCCATGGATGCACTCCAGTGTCTTGACAATAACATCCCATAAGTTGGTGGAATATCCACCACTGTGATACTCACAAAAAAATCCTTCTCAAGGAAGGCTTCCAATTTATATGGAACTCTATTGATCACTCCTATAACAAGCACTTCTCTTGAGTCCATAGCATAGCACTTCCCATAAGTGCTATCAACCTTCAAACCCATTTCTTCCATGATTTTCACTGGCATTACATTATTTGAGGCCCTTGAATTTATCATGCAATTTCTAAGCAACTTCCCATCAATGATCAAGCTTAGAAAAAATGGATTGACTTGGCTTGGATTAGTAGTAACTGTGGTTCCTAGATATACTTCAGGATTTTTATTAATCATTGATTTCACCTTAGCATTCTTGTCTTGAATTTTACTTGATTCAGGCTAATCGATCACTACCTTATCCTTTTCACTCATAACAATAATGTTGATAAAAGCAACATTATTATTCTTAAGCTCATCTATTCTCATCATTTCTAGTAGTGGGACTATGACTTTAACTTGAGACAATAGTTGGAACATATCTATAGGAGAATAATTTAATAACTCAGGGAGTATCAATTCCTTATAAGTTACCTTGTCATCTTGTCTCTCGAGCTTTTTAGTACTTGAATTTGGATCCTTGGCATTCACAGCCTAAGGAACTTCACCATTAATCTTAGCCTTACTTCCCTTCTTAGCCCAAATTCTCATCTCTTTACCTTCTTTAGGTTTTGTCTCTTCTTTCTTGTTCTTTGTCCTAGTTCCTTTATTTCCTACATTTTTCTCCTTGATAAACATGCTACTAGGGCTACCCCGATTATCACATACAGTCCTATTTCTCAAATGAAGAGTACTCCTCGCCTAAGCAACCAATGCAATTGTGTATTTTTCAATTTTTTTGTTTGAAGGTCTTCTCAAAGAAATATTATCTGATTCAAAGGTGTAAATAGTGCAGTCATCCTCTTTTTCTTCATCCAAAAACACTTGTTGACGGTAAGATATCACCTCCTACCTCTAAACATCCAAATCACTTTTGTTAGGATCATCATCTAATGAATACTAATCACAAGTAAAATATGATTTGGTCATAAGCACGTTCACAATTCCCTCATGCTCATGGGGAGAATCATAACCTCCTTGATCATCTGGTAATTCCTCTATTGATCTAACAACATCACACTATTGTGCAGCGTGAGGCATTGGACACACCCCACACCAAGGAAAGTATTCAGTGACATTTTTGGAATGCTTTTACAAAGGATCAGGTGTGCTTTGAACATTTTTTTGATTATTGTTAAATAGTTTCCCATTATGCCAGTTGGTATGGTAAGGGTAGTCTTGCAATCTTGGCGGCCTTTCATTTCTTTGGAATTGTGGCTTATCATTTTTTGCCACCTTCTGCAATAGACTAAGAACTTGATCCAACTTCTCATCAGGGGCTGCAACTTTACCAGCCTTTTCATTTTAAACTTTTGGATTCTTCAAGGGTTTGGGATCATCCCTTCTTCCCACTTTACCTGATGCTCTCCTATTGTTTTAAATATTGACTACCATTTTATAAGCTTCTCTTAGATGTTGTGGGTTCTTGTTTCTCAGCAAATAACACATTTTTAAATCATATGCGTTGCAGTACACCACTAGACATGAATTCTCATTGGGCCTCAAATAAGAAAGGACTTTATACATAGCCTTTTGGAACCTTGCATTGAGCTTAGTTTCCATTTCATTATGCACCTTTGTGATATTGCTAAAATCATTTAGCCTAAACTGAGGATTGGTTTGGTCTCCATACTATTCTCTGAAGATTCGATAGAAAGAGTCCTGGGAATCAATGCTTGCATCAGGAAAGCTTTTGTACCAATCCCTAGCATCTTCAGTTAATGATTGCATAAAATATTTCATGGAAACATCATCATCCCATAATTCAAAATCTTCCACAAAACTTTGAAAATCTTTTTGATGGTCCTCACTATTGAGAGCATTATTGCCAGTAAACTTAGGTACATGCTTCCTTACATTATCTGGAAATGAATTTGGATATCCCAGGATGTTCTCAAAACATAGTTTCCTATACCTATCAGTGTGCAATAATCTCCTTCCACCAAGTACTTCTTCCTCATTTTGGTTGTCACGATTCCTTCTTCTATCATTATTATTTTTGGACCTTGGTTGGGAATCATATTGGTCATTAAATTAAACTGTTTTAGCCTTTTTTTTTGGCTATGAGGATGAGCTAGAAGGATTTGCATGAGATGATGGTTTTTCATTTATATGAGGACTTGAAGATGATGTGCAGGCTTGAGGGATTTGATTCTTAGGGACAATGAATTTAATAGTGGATTCTAGGAAACCAAGTTTCCTTTTCATCTTAGTTTTTACAGCCAGTAATTCCATCCTTTTCACTATCTACTCCAACTCTTCATTTTCCTTTATCATCTTATTAGCTAATGAGATAGACTCATTCTATAGTGTATCCATTTTAGAGGGACCTCCCTCATTTATCTTCACTCTACCCATGGGTTTCTTTCCCTTATCAACATTGTGGGGAACATGATTTGTATTATTATGAGGAGGGTTAGTTGGGATGGAAGCCTTTTCATTAGTGTTGGTCCTTGAATTTACACCAGCATTATCAACAATAGGAACTACAAGGTCCTTGGTTATAATTTATTCGACAATAGGACTAGTTGTCTAGATAATTTTAGCTACCAACCTATCTAGTTCCTCCATTTCCTCAACCCTTCTTCATAGCATATCCCTCTGCATCATGGATTCCCTTATCCTTCTATTTCTCTTCATCCCTCTTTTTACTATTCTCATTGCATCTTAAGGCTCTTTCTCTAAGCTATTGCATATCATTAAGAACTTCTTCCTCTTCTCGTAAAGTAGTGTCAGCATCTAATGCTACTACAGCTTCAGTTTGACTAGGAACATTGTTATGGGGATATTCATCAAACCTAGTTAAAAAGTCTAGAGGAATGGGAGTATATGGATGAGAATTTGGGTTGAAATATCCATCAGCTCTAGCACATATAACACTAACATTATCTCTTTGTATTCTATCTCTCTCCCTCCTTTCCATGGCTCTTAATCCTTGGTCTAAGGATTGCTCATTCACACCAGAATTCATTAAAGCCTATCCTCTGTCAAAAGAAGTTTTATCACTGAAATCTAATAAATTCCTCTCACATTCAGAACTAGAACTAGAATGAAATTCACGTTCAGGAGTTGGATGGGGAGTAAACTTACTTGTTCTTGCATCCTTTTCTTTTACCCACTTTCCACGATTGTTCCTAGACAATTATCCTTTCATCTTTTTCTCTAGACATTTCTTCATGTGGCCACACATTCCTCACATTTGTGATTGAATCTTCTTCACATCTGTCAACCTTTTCAATTTATTTCTATTCTTCTTCTTCACTTCTTTGATATCTTTAAACACCAACTTGAACTGGTGCAAAGGCTTCAAAGTTAACACCCAAATTCCTTGGGACAAATTCGTAGCAATTTTGTTACAATTTATTGAAATTTTACAAGATCCTTGGAAACTCAAATAGACTTTGACAAATATAAAATGCTTTTAAATGAATTTTTAGAACAAGCCTTTTAACATAGAATAGAGGGAAACTTGACATAAACTTTGGTGTGACATTTACCAAAGACTCGAGCAATATTTAGCAGAAACATCAAATATACTGACTCTATAGGTAAACATCACCATATATTATAGTGATCTTTGATAAGAAACTTTGGAGAACAAATATTTATCAAACTTATGTCCCGAATAGAGTCACCATTTTTTTGGTTGTTTTTAAAGAACAATCAGATCTCACCAAGAACCTATGAGCTTTCCAGACTCAATTCTCCAATAACTAAGAGATAGTTGGCCAACGAACGAGATGAAGCATTAATGCTTCTTCTCCTGCACTTTGGGTTCTGCAAAACCTAGCAGGGTAATCCCATAATGTATATCTTATGAATCTCTTAAACAATTAACTGATACATTACATAACGAAGCAGATGTATTCCCATTAGAGGCTAAATAGATAAAATCCTTCAAGAAATTGAGACTTCCTTGAGAGAATTACACATCTAAAGCCATTAATGCAATACAACACCAACCAAAAAAATAAACAGATCAATTTAAAGATTATTTATAAGTGATGTTATGAAATTGGATAACTGAAACCATGGGAAATGCTTATACGACTTGAGATCAGTGCCATATCTTTGGGCCAGGAGTCAAAGAAAATTGAATTGTAAAGTAAATTTAATCCTAAACATCCATGATTGATGTGAGATTGCTTTGCAATTCACAAATTAATGATTAGATTCTATGACTACTTATTAGATCCAATTAACCTGCATATGAATTCATGATTTGATAAAATCATTTGAACTAAATCCTTGAAATAGAGCTAAAATCAAAACATACATCAAAGTGTAATGACAATGAAGATTAATGAAATGATCTTTGATCTGAGTTTCCAAAAACTTAGATATACATCAAACTTAGATATAGAGTAAAATTGGATAGATGATAGACTCCAAAAACTTGCATTATCATTTAGATAAGCTCAGGAACCATACAATTGACAAAATTCACTAACTAGACTCAAAGCTTAAGATACAAACTCCATAAATTCTCTCTCTTTGTTCACAATTTTCACAATTCGGATTCAAAATTCAACAAGAGACCTGTACATTATAATCTCAAAGGCCAGACCTATACTATACTTGACCGAGTATATGTGTTCCACTTTTGTACTCATAGATCCAATTCATCAATAAATATCCTCTTCCATTATTCAAACTCTACCTCAGATGGCCAATTGAAATCTTTGATTTCATCCATTTTCTTTCTATATGGAGAGTACTTTGTCATTACTGAATTGTCCTCCTTGTCAAATTCTTCAAGAAAGATGATGATGAAAACCAATTTCTCCAAAGCATATTTCAATATGTCAATTTAAACCTTCTCACAAATAAATTTTTCTTGAGAAACAATTGTAGTGTCCACCTAATGCTTCCACATCTATAGGGGCTTCACCTTATCATGGGTATGTTGAGTTTTAGGCAACAATTCCAAATTTCCTTCATCATACTTAGCCTTCAATTCTTTTATTCTTTGTTCTAAAGGGGAAACATACCCTTGAAACTTTTGTTCTTTAACCTCACTGACAAACTTGTAAGTTGGGACCACCCTTGGATATCTATCCTCCTTGTGCTTGGCCCCAACTACCATGAGTCTCAAATTATCAGCTCTAGGAATCCATTTATCTAGGATTGGAGTTCCCAATTCCCTGTGTCTCTTAGACAACCTTATTGCTCGTAGCATCAAAGAATAATTAGCATGAACACTATTCAATTTACCTTGAATTTTCTTATTTAGGTGTTTTAGAATAGTATGAACAATCTTGGAATTGTTCTCATACATTGTGTCTTGCATTTGTTTAATAAATTTCTTGTATACCTCAACATGCTGAAGTAGTTGTTCCTTCATAGGCTCATTAGATGGAGCAACACCTAATGTTCTTGACTCCTCTACTACAATTGGCTCTTGACCCATGTTGTAATGCACAATTGGCAATGATTATTCAGGTGGAGGAGACTGAGGGTGAGTCATAGGAGGAATGTGAGAAGTATGGCTTGAGCTAGCTGGCCCTTGAGACCTTAACATTCCCACATGTTGTTTCCACAATGCTAGCTCTGTTTGAAGTTCATCAACTTTCTGTTGGCTCTTATTGTATTAATCAATAAGCTCATTATATTTAATTCTATGCATATCTTTGTCTTTAGTGATATTTTCAACTATTGCTTTTGTGAGCTTAACAACATTTATGGTCATGTCAGTTGCTTCTAATGCTCGAGTATCTACAACTCTTTTTATAATCAGTCGGCCATTGAAGTCTACTAGTTTTGCAACTTTGGGCTTCCTAGAACCAAGAGACAATGACCATATTGCCAGAGCATCCCATTCTTGACTAAATGCAGATCCCTAATGTGCCAACTTGGATTCTTCTTTAGTTTGAAATAGAGGCTTATCAACCCTTATTATAGTATCAAGTACAACTGCATCAACAATATCCCATTCTGGCAATAATAAAACATCACTCTTTTGCACAAGTTCTCTTCCTTCCTTAGTTGAGATATTTTGAAATTGTTTCCTCATTTCTTCCCTCACATTGGCCTGGATAGAGCTTTTAGGTAATTTAGGATATAAGCTTCTCTTAATGGAAACCTTCTCTACACACTCTAAAGCTTTTGCTCTCCATACAAAATCCCTGAATCTTGTTGTTTCAATGAATAAATCACCCTCCATGAATTATTTGCAAGCCTCCTCTACATGGGCCTCAAGAATTCATGAATTTATTTTGGGATCCTTGGTGGATCAACAACCAAGAATCTCCTTAGCTTGGATGCAAAAATGTTATGGAATACCACATAATCAAATTTGTGGTCATCCCTATCAGGAATTTGGGTCCAACATTGGACCAGTAGCTCAAGATCATCCTCCACCTTCTTCAATGACATGTCATCACTAAAATTATTTTCTTGCTTATATTAAATCATATGCATCAAAAGGGAGTACCACCAAAATTTTACCCAATGCTTCCCTTCCTTGAGATCAATTAGGCGCTTGTGCATATTTTCTGCCAAATAGGTAGCAAAATCATAGACTATATTGAAGGTTGCATGCTGAATATTGGCTTCCATGTACATATATTCTTTTGGTGTAGTATCAGGTGCATCAAAGCCAATAATTTGATACAAGGAGAAGATAGTCTTCCTAAAATAGTGGGAAAAATAATTTATACAAAAATTCTCCTTCTCATCTCTGCCAATCTTGATATGCTTTCTATTGTTTCCATGTCCCGTTGAAGTAGTGTGCATTGGAAAAATTGTGGTTTTGAACAAGACCTTGGTATTATCATAATCTTTCCTAAAGGTATCAATGTCAACAGGAACCATATCTTCACTCCACTCATGTAGTTTAAATATTTCTGCAATCTCTTCTCTAATGATCCTGACCATCTCAACACCATTACATGCCCTAACTATTCTAGACACAAGGTCGTATCTTGTTGCAATATCCTTGAAAAATTCTACATCCATACACACATTTGGGACCAAAATTTTCCCCATATCTGGTCTCCAAGCATTGCAAGTGGGAACTCCACAATTCCTTTTCCCAAACTAGTTGCTAAACAATTTCCAGCCAATGTGAGGCAATTCAACATCCTTGATCATCCAAGCCTGTTTATCCAGTAATCCTTCATGAACCTTAGGGACATAGTATATTACTACTCCTTGACTCCTCTGGTTAGTCAAGGGTTTGAGTTGATTGATAATGTCTTCAAAAAGTAGTTTAGTTGGGGTTTCAGAATGAGACCTTTGTGTTTTGGGAGCCATGGATAACTAGGCAGGTTTACAATGAACTAGGGTTTTAACACAAAGAAGCTCAAAACTTATTCTTTCAATTAGAAGCCTAGAGCATGATTAGAAGATGCAAATTTAAACAAATTTGGCAAAAAACTACAATTTTATGCACAATTTTAACACAATAAAGTAATTAAAGCATGTAGGCCAATTCAATTGGAAGAAAATAGTCACAACTTTCCCTAATTCAAGATGGTTTTGTTGGCAACACAAGAGCAGACAACTGAGAGGGGGGGTGAATCAGTGATAAAAAAAATATCAAAACTTATTAAACTTATTAACCTTATTCTCAGATCTGATCAATAACCATGAAAGCATAAATTATCAACACATCAGAAACATACATAACACCAAGATTTTTTATGTGGAAACCTCGTTAGGGGAAAAACCATGGTGGAGGTCAGTCCACAAGATTATACCCTATTAAAAGTATAAAGAATGAAATAAGGAATGCAAATGCATTCAGGAACACTGCCTAGAGCTCACTACTCAATTACAACAAGGCTTACTACCCAAAGGAAGATACACTGTCTTATAGAAAGATTCAAATTACATTCGTAGGGATTTGAATTGACAAAATAAAATCTGCTAATGTCTGATTACAGTTCTAGTTAAGCACGTGAACACTTCTTCACTCTTCTTCACTCTTCTTCACACTCTGCTCTTCCTTCAAAATATTTAGAACATTATTCACACACACACACACACCTTACAAATGGTATAAACAATCACTTATATATATCTGCAACAAGAAATTACACAGTTGCATGTCAACTTCAATGAAACAATAAAATGATAACAAACTGTGGACCCAAATCAATAACAATTATCAATGAAAATCAACCAAGGTCAGCTACAACATAGTGAAGACCCAAAATAACATCCTCAAACATGAACCACATTGAAAAATTATTCCTCAAAGATCCACAACACACTACAACACTTTGTCAGCCATGAACATGAAAAACATGAAAACACAAGAGAAAATCACCGATCGTGAGCACAACAATCAATGCAGATGTGCAACAAGGATAGAGAACAATATAGAAACATCCAAAAATATCATGAATCACCATAGAAGCATCTGTAACAACTGAACTTACTAGAATCACATCATCTTCATTCAAGATCACCAACTGTTGCAACAAAAAAACTGTTAGAAAACAAATCTTCATAACTCGATCAAATCTTCATGCCGATCTCTAAAAATCAATGTGGATAAACTAGATATACTCAACAAGAAACCCTTTAGTCCAAAACCTCTAATCATCAACATACTAAACTCACCAAAAGACTAAACTTCTCTTCATGATTGACAACCTACAACTTATTCCATTACAGTTTTCTCAATATCCTCGACATATACAACTTCTAATGACATTAAGGCCAATAATGTTGACATCAATGACAACCACATATCAACAACACAACCAAAACATCCAACAATCTCCCCCTTTGGAATTGATGGCAACACATGATGTGAAAAACACCATCAATGCAACTGTCTCTTAGCACTTACTCCCCCTTATATTCTGACTCTTCTCTTCTCAACTCATGACTCTTCTCCAAAATAATTTATAGTTTTTCACATTGTTCTCCCACTTTGGCATCAATTACAAAGATTTTTTTTCTCCACACAAGCTCTGAACCACATATCTTAACATCTGACTACTTCCCCTAAGTAGCAACCACCAGAACATCAATCTAGATCAAGATATGACAATGAAATGCATGGACTGATGCAAAGTAGTGCATCTTAGATCTGATTAGGAGGGGTAATCACCCCTAACTTCCCTCTGAGATACTCAAAATTATCCTTAGGCAACGACTTGGTAAAGATTTCTACAATTTTTTCCTTAGTAGGCACATACTCCAATCTGACTTCCTTTCACTTACCTTCTCTCTCAAAAAGTGAAACTTGATAGATATATGCTTGGTCTTTGAATGCAACACTGAATTCTTAGAAATGTTAATTGCACTTGAATTATCATATAATATAGCAATAGGATCATCATACAAAACTCTGACATCCTTCAACATCTACTTCATCCACAATACTTGAGTACAATTGTTAGCAGCAACAATGTATTCTTCCTTTGTAGTTGATAAAGAAATGGAATTCCGCTTCTTACTTAGACATAAAATTAGCTTCTTTCCCAAGAAAAATGCACCACCACTAGTACTTTTTCTATCATTCACATCTCTTGCCCAATCAACATCAGTAAAGGAACTTAAAGGAAGATCATCATCTTTAGGATACCACAAGGAAAAATTAACTGTTCCCTTCAAGTATTTGAAAATCCTTTTCACAACAGTCACATGAGATTCCTTAGGATCAACTTGAATTCTTCAAACATTAATACATACATCATTCATGATATCAGGCCTAGTTTGAGTCAAATAAAGCAATCCACCAATCATTGATATGTATCTAGTCTGATTTACCTTTGAAGAATCATCATCTATTGTCACCTTACATCCGGTCACCATAGGTGCACCAACTGGCTTTGAATCTTCCATAACAAACTTCTTCAACAATTCCTTCACATATTTGGACTGAGATATAAAGATCCCTTTATCTAACTGAGTAATTTTCAATCCCAAAAAGAATTTTATCTCTCTAATCATGGACATCTCAAACTCAATTTGCATCTCATCAGCAAACTTCATGCACAAACTATCATCTTCTACAAAAATGATATCAACAAATACTTCCACAATCAAATCTTTATCATCATCAATCTTGAAATACAAATTACTATCAACAATACCTTTATTAAATCCAAGCTTCAACAAATACTTGTCCAATCTAGCATACCATGCTCTAGGGGCTTGCTTAAGTCCATACAAAGCTTTCTTCAATTGAAAAACCATGTCTCTCTGATCAGTCAATTGAAATCCACCAGGTTGCTCAACATACACTTCTTCTTCCAATTCACCATTTATAAATGTTGACTTGACATCCATTTGATAAACCTTGTAGTTTTTGTAAGCAACATAAGCCAAAAATAGTCTCACAGCTTCAATCCTAATAACAGGGGAAAAAGTTTCTTCAAAGTCAATTCATTCCATCTACGAATATCCTTTACAAACCAATCTTGCTTTGTTTCTAACAACTTCACCTTGCTCATTCAGTTTGCTTCTAAAGACACATTTAGTTCCAATTACATTTTTATCCTTAGGTCTAGGAACAAGAATCCATGTATCATTCTTCTCAATCTGTTGTAGTTATTATTTCATTGCTTCAACCCAATGTTCATCTTTGCATGCTACATTCACACTATTAGACTTAGTCTTTGAAATCAAACAATACTCTTCTGAAATCTTTCTCCTAGTCTGAACACCTTTGTTCTTATCAACAATAATCTAATTTTTTGAATGATTTAATCTTGCATACCTCAGAGTCTTAGGATGTACTTGAACTTCAGGCTCTTGTGATCTCTCTTTTGTGCTTTCACTAGTCTCTCTTTCCTCTTGATCTTCTTGATTCACCAGAATGATTTGAACTTGATTTGAAGTCTAAACTTTCTTTCCTGAATTGTCAATTCTTATAATCTGAATCATACCCATAGGTTCTAGATGGTTTAGCTATGTCTTCATCAACCTTAACATTTTCACTTTCAACCATTTCCTCAATCTCTTATTGTAGCACCAGTAGGCCTTGCTTTTAGTAGAATAACCAAGAAAGATTCCTTCATCACTCCTAGCATCAAACTTTCCTATATCTTCATATCTTCTGATAAAGCATCTACTCCCAAAGATTTTGAAATATTTAACTGTAGGCTTGTGACCAGACCATAGCTCAAAAGGAATCTTACTAGTATTACCTTTGATCTATACCTAGTTGAGAATGTAAACAAAAATACTCACAACTTCTCTCCAATAGATATGAGGAACATTTCCTTCCAGCATCATAGTTCTAGCAACATCTTGAACTGTCCTATTCTTCCTTTCCACAACTCCATCTTTCTGAGGGGTCCACGATGTAGATAATTGTCTCTTTATTCCATGTTCTTCACAAAAAGAATTAAACTCACCAGAAGTGAATTCACCACCTCTATCAAATCTTAGACATTTAATCTTTAGACCTATCTCTGTCTCAACCATAGCCTTAAAGATCTTGAACTTCTCCAGAGCTTCAAATTTCTCCCTTAAGAAATTAACCCACGTCATTCTAGAATAATCATCAATGAGTAACATGAAATTCCTGTATCCTTGTAAACTTCTAACTCTAGAAGGACCACACAAGTCAGTATGCACAAGCTCCAACAATTCATTTGAACAATGTTGTTTGCTTCAAAATGAAATTCTTGTTTGCTTCCCTAACTAATATTCCTTGCATATGGCATTAGTAGGTTTCATCAACTTAGGAAGATCTCTCACAATCTTAGTAGAACTTATCTTGATAATGTTATCAAAGTTAACATGAAACATTTTCCTATGCCACAACCAAATTTCATCAACTTGAGAAGTCAGACAACTTTTACTAGCAATACTCAGGTGAAAAATATTACCTTTTTGTTTTTGTACCTAATACAATCACATTTCCACAACTTCCCAATATTATGCACTTTCCATCTTTGAACTGAAGATTGTATCCCTTATCTACCATCTGTCCAACACTTAAAAGATTATGCTTTAAACCTTCCACATATAGGACATCATAAGTATTGTGCTTACCATCAAGAGAAATGCATCCTCTTCCATGGATCACACTAGCTTTGTCATCACCAAATCTTACAACTCCACCATCATACTTTTCTAAGCTCACAAACTTACTTTTATCTCTTGTCTTTGATGAGAGCATTCACTATCAATCACACATTCATCTTTCTTTTCAACTCGAGTAGCTAGGGATTTATCCACATTTGTACAACTAGCAGATTCAATAGACACAAGATTATTTTCCTTGATAGCAATAAATACCCATTCATCCTCACTTCCATTCCCTTTATCAGATTCATCATCTGTAACTCCTTCGTTAACAACATAATAGCATTTTATTTAAAATCTAGGCTTGTTAGGTTTTGACTTAGGAACTCTTTCCAGACACCTTGATGCAAAATGACCTATCTTATTGCAAGAAAAAATTTGATAGGAAACTACCCTTTATACTTAGCTTGTCCTTTAGCTTCTCTTTTGACAATAAGCACTTCAAGCTCATCTAGTTCTCTCTCTTCTTCTTCAATCTATTTCATTTCTTCCTCATACTTGAATACCTTTCTAGAAGAACTTTCACCCGAGTCATATCTCTATTTATCTCTTCTAGAAGTAGTATCCTTGAATGTAGATTCTATCTTAGGAAGGGCATCACCAAATTCACTCAACTCAAAAGAAGTAAGCTTACCAATCAACATATCTCTAGTAACATTTTTCTTAGTTCAGAGCTCTTCAATAGCAGTAGCTTTGAATTTGTATGTAACAGGAAAGGATCTAATCACTCTAGAAACAATCTTTGATTCTTCCAACTGTCCACCAACACATCTAATACCACACACAAGTTCATTCACTCTTTGCATGAAAGTAGTAATATTCTCATCATCACCCATTCTCAACATTTCATATTTTCCTTTCAGACTTTGTAGCTTAGCAATCTTCACATTAGCATCACCTTCATACAAAGCTTCCAAATTTTTCTAGATCTCATAAGCAGTCTTCAGATCCATCACATTAGTCATTTCAGAATCAGTCAATGCACTCAACAATGCCTCCTTAGCCCTGATATTGTATTCAAGATCCCTAATCTTAGCAGTAGTAGTAGGACCATTATGTGGGGTAACATACCTATTACTTGTAATACTCCAGTAGGCTTCACCAATACATCTCAGATGACACTCCATTCAAGTCTTCCATAGAGAATAAATTTTCCCATCAAATCTTGGACTATCCTTCTTGTATGTCACCATCCCGGATCACCTTAAGCTATTAAACTTCTTCCAAGGAACTTGCTAAGATACCAATTGTTGGCAACACAAGAGCAAACAACTGAGGGGGGGGGTGAATCAGTTGTCACAAAAATTCAAAACTTATTGAACTTATTAACCTTATTCTCAGATCTGATCAATAACCATGAAAGCATAAATCATCAACACATCATCAACACACATAAACCATATTTTTAACATGGAAACCCTGTTAGGGGAAAAACCATGGTGGAGGTCAATCCACAAGATTATACCCTATTAAAATTATAAAGAATTAAATGGGGAATTCACATGCATTTAGGCACACTACCTAGAGCTCACTGCTCAATTACAACAAGGATTACTGTCCAAAGGAAGACACGCTATCTTACAGAAAGATTCAGATTACATCCGTAGGGATTTGAACTAACAAAATAGCATCTACTAATGCTTGATTATAGTTCTGGTTAAGCACATGAACACTTCTTCACTCTTCTTCACTCTTCTTCACACTCTACTCTACCATCAAAAGATTTATAATATTATTCGTGCACACACACCTCAAAAATGGTATAAACAATCACTTATATATATCCACAACAAGAAATTACACCATTGCATGTCGACTTCATTGAAACAATACAATGATAACAAACTGTGGGCCCAAATCAATAACAATTATCAATGTAAATCAACCAAGGTCAACCACAACATAGTGAAGACCCAAAATAACATCCTTGAACATGAACCACCTTCAAAAATTATTCCTCGAAGATCCACAACATGATACAACACCTTGTCAGCCATGAACATGAAAAACATGAACACACAAGAGAAAATCACTGATCGTGAGCACAAAAATTAATGTGGATGTGCAACATAGATAGAGAATGATATAGAAACATCCACAAACATCACGAATCACCAAAGAAGCATCCAAAACAACTAAACTTACTGGAATCACATCATCTTCATTCAGGATCACCAATTGAAGCAACAAAAAAACTATCAGAATACAAATCTTCATAACTCGATCAAATCTTCATGAGGATATATGAAACTCAACATGGATAAACTATATACTCAAAAAGAAACCCTTTAGTCCACAACCTCTGACCATCAATGTACTAAACTCACGAACAGACTAAACTTCACTTCACCATTGACAACCTGCAAATTATTCCATTACAATTTTCTTAATATCCTCGACATATACAACTTCTAATGACATTAAGGCCAATAGTGTTGACATCAATGACAACCACATATTAGTAACACAACCACAACATCCAATAGGTTTGAATAAAGCATAAAATAGAGTATTTATTGTACTTACAACTTTTTACATTCACAAGAACCCTAATCTTTTCGTGTTGCGGCTTGAAAAACTTTGATCAATCACCTAGTTGCTTTGTATTCGCTTGCAATCTCCAATTGTATAATAAAATCAATTTTATGCACCTTTATGACCCAATTATGATAACTACTAATGTCCTTTCTACCATTACTACTCACTCACATGAAGTAAAACAACTCTAATATCCATGTGTGTGATTTTAAATAGAAGTCATTGATCTCCCTCTAAGATGGCGTATTGAATGACTTAGATTGAGTCAACATGGTTTGAATTTACATCGCCATAATTCCCCAACTCATCAACCAATGAGAATGTGTTGAATAGAAGCCACATCAGTCCTTCACGTGGGATCCACTTCCTTACCAAGTGGATGAAACAACAGACGTGTTGCTCAATTGTGAACCTTGCACATCTTTTGATGACCATTCTTTAATTCATGTGAGGTGCACAATCACTGACCGAGATTTGATCTTTAGATCCAACATATGGGACCTCTACACATGTTGATAAAGTTAGTTTTAAACAGGGCCATGACTAGGGAAATGAGATTTTGACCCTCAAGGCAAATGCTTACTTAAGACATTTTTTTATGAAAATATTTCATCCCGACTTAGGAAACATTAAAAGTGATGATACAAGATTGGAAAAATAATAGACCCAAGCAAAAGGGCTGGAAAAAGAATGTCTCTGATGGGTTAAGTTATGAATTAAATGATCGACAACCAGGTAAAGTAGGTCAACAAAGAATTAAAATGCGCAAGGTTTAAGACATAAGAAAATTGAGAGCAAGACTACAAAAAAAAAACCCTAAACCCTACCCTTAGACACATATGCAACATACCACTATAGGGTGCAAACCAAGCTTAAAATTTCAAAATTTTAGGAGATCTGTCACTCCCCAATAGGTGGAATTTCTTGTCCGTGTCTGTATGTGCATATCCCTAATAGGTGATCCCGTCTACTATAAAGGTGAATTCGCTTGGCCATGTCCATAATAAATCCATCCTAGATTGGAAATCCTATAACCTAGATAAAAAATTTCTAACCCCTTGCCATATAGTCAAACCAGGATAGGTGACTCTATCTCCTCGCATCTATACTCAGTTCACCTTAGAAAAGTGATTTTGTTACTTGGATAAGCAGTTTTATTGCTCTGTGTCTGTACATATTCAAACCTACATAGGCGATCCCATAACCTAGATAGGTTTTTGCACAACCCCTTTCCATATAGTCAAACCTTGATGGGTGATCTCATTTCCCATGTTTGTATTGATTATATCCTACATAGGTGATTCCATTGACCTAGATAAGCGAATCCATGTTACTCGTGTGAATCTGTTGTTTTTCCCACTTTGATAGACGAATATGTCTTCATTGTTCGTATATCACCTGATCCATCCTAGAGAGGAGGATCTGCTGCCTATAGAGGAAGATCCATTAGAACCTTGGATAGGTAATCTTGTGACATGTATAGTTAGAACCATTACCTACAAAGGCAGATATGTATCCCATACAAAATCTAGAGTCTGAATCCATTTGGCCACTGAAATCCCACATTGTTCCAGGCCTAGTTCTGTAATCAATTTTTTTTTTATCATCTGGTCTCCTGTGATGGGTAAGGGCATGGATCTGTGACATAATTTTGGTGCCAAATTGCAAAACAAACTAGTAACAAGCCATATTACACTTGCTAAATTTGGTGCTCAACAAATGGCTTGAATTTTTCAATGAATTTTTGTGAACTCTTTTGGAATGCATTTTTCTGAACTCTTTGATTTTCTCTTTCTCTGCTAGGGTAACTATATACATAAAATAAACATCTATATACATGATATAAAAATTTAAGTATAAGTTGACATTTACATATGAACATTTAATTTCTTATACTTTAAGTTATATTTCATGTATATAGTTTAAGGATGTTTGAGAGTGGTTTCAAATCTCTAGGAGTTATAATGCAAATTCTAGTTTTTGAAAGATCTTAAAAATTTCAGGCTTAGTCAAATCTTAGTAACTAGCATGTCAAATTTTAGTAATTAGGAGGTCAAATTTTAGTAGTTAGAAAGTTGTATCTATGATAGGGCGAATTTATGTGCTAGAATACAAACAACAAACAATAGAATGCAAATAACACTAAAAACAACCTACACCTCAAGATTAGCCTAGTTGGATTCAATACAAAATAAAGATGACAAAATGAAACCTTATACCTTGTGTTGAATCGATCATTTGGTTGGCCCTTCGATCTTTGGTGTTGTATGCTCCTTGGATGGCACAAGATGCAAGATAGATGATGATATGAGAATGGATGAAAGTGGATGTAAGTGTGAAAAATTGTTAAGTATGGCTCCTAGAATTTTTTTGCAAGAGTTTGGCTACAATGAATGATCTCCCTCCAAAATGAGAGAAAAGAGGGGGTATTTATAGAGAATTTGGAATTCTCTAGGGAAATGGATGGTCAATATTGAGCCACCAAGATCAAGATGTAGGGCTAAGGTGAGTTGAGAACTCACAAGCCCTCACATCTTGACATGTGGCATGTGAAGTGGCTCAAAAGGGTGATGTGTACATGAGGTGGAAGGATAGTACATGACATGGAGGGAGTACATAGTACCTTGGGATTGGGACATGATCTCCTCATAAAGGAGGTACTTGTCCCCATGTGGGTGAGAGGACATGTGGGGAATTAAAAATTCCTCAAATATTCTCATGGGGATGAGAGAAGGAATTTAAAATTCCTTTAAATGCATTGGGGGATTAAATGTGAATTAAAAATTCATATGGGGAATGGAGTGACATGTTAAAAAAGAGAAAGCCTTTAATGAAGTTGACTCAGGACACATTCCATAAATGATATGGGGATTAGAGATGACCTAATTAGGTGATTAAGGCTATGCAAGTACTTGATTAGACTAATTAATGACACATTAGAGGCAAGTGGGAAATTATGGAGGATGGGACCCTAATGATGATTAGGGGTGTACACATCTTAATCATAAATTAATTATGACTAAGAAAGAGGGTTAGATTGTTAAGAGGGATTAGAGGCCAACTTGCAAAAGTTGGAGGATGTGACAATGAGAGAGAAAATAAGGAATTTAAAAATAAATTTAAAATTCCAAAAGATAATATGACTAAATTAAATAAAGTGATGCATTTATTTAATTTAGAGAGGAAAGAGGGGAAAAGTATTTATTAAATTAAATACTTTGGGAAACCTTATGCAAGATACACAATATTAATTAAATGAATGATTTAATTAATACTGGTAAAGAGGATGATTTAAATGAGCAAAGGGATGATTAAGAAGACGACTTTGACCATATGGAAGTGGTCAAATTTGGATGTCTACAGTATCATCTTTCTCTCTCACTCTCTCTCTCCACTCCCCCTCTCTCTCCCTTCCTCTTTCCCCTCCCTCTCTCTCACACACACCCCTCTATCTCCTCCCTACATCTGCCTCCCTCCCTCTACTCTCTACTTCTCTCTATCTCTTCTCTCTCTCTCTACATCTCCTTCCATCTCCACTTATCTTTATCTCCCCCCTCTATCTCTCTTTACCTCTCTACTCTTTATCTCACCTGTCTCCGTCCCTACCTCTTTCCCTCTCTACTCTCTATCTCTCTTCTCCCTCCCTCTACCTACATTTCTCTCACTCTCTATCCCTCTCTTCCCCCTCTTTCTCTTTAACTCTCTACTCTCTATCTCATAATTATCTCTCCCTCCCTCTCTCTCCTCTCTATCTCACCACTCTCTCTATCTATCTCTCTCTCTCTCTCTCACATAAACCTCTATCTCCCTCCCTACCACTCTCTCCCTCCCTCCTTTCTTCTCTACTTCCCTATATCTCTCCTCTCCCTCCCTACCTCAACCTCACCATCCATCCCCTTCTTTTTTTCTCTCCTCCCAATCTCTCTCACTATTGTCCCTCCCTTTCTCCCCCCTCTTTCTCTCTCAATTGCTCCTTTTCTCTATCTCACCGTTCTCTCTCTCACTCACTCACTCACACACATCTATCTCCCTACCTCCATCCACTCTCTAGTCTCTATATCATCTCTCTTTCCCTCTCTATACCTACCTCTCCCTCCATCCCTCTCTATCTCACTTATGTCTCCTTCCCTACCTCTTTCCCTCTCTACTCTCTATCTCTCCTCTCCCTTCCTCTACCTACTGATGAGTCTAGTTTATGGTCTAATTTTGGGTAGAATTTATGATTTATTTTCCAAAGTCACCATGGAACTTGATGTTAAGTGTTGATATTTTTTATGATATTTCCTCAAAACTATAGACATTGGGCCTAATCTTATTTCTGCAAATATTTAATGATATTGGCATGTTATATGGACTATCTAAATTAATTCTGCATGTGGTTAATCAATGTTCTTTAAGGTGGTTACAAATATGCAATTTGTAGACATGCAAAATTAACATTATGCATTCGATCGGATTCAGTCAAATTAGGTCTCACATTAGGCCCATTCATCACTTTCATCCATTCATTAAATAATCTCATGTCCTAAGGTCATTTATCAAATAAACATTATCATCAGCCTTTTAATAAATCAAACATCATCACTTTAATTAAATAGATCAAACATTTATTTAATTAAATCCATATTTCATCCTTTTCTGATTTAAATAAATCAAATATTTAAATCCTAAAGGTCAACTCACCTAATCAGCATTAAATCAGCATAATCATCATCTATTTAATCTAACCCTGATTAAATGTTAATCCCATCCCACTTGCATTATCTAGATCTAGCCACTTGCACATATAAATCAATTTATTGATTTATTAAATCCAAGATTTTCCATCAACATGGAATTTATGGGGAATATTCCCTCAATTTTGAATTCAAAGGCAAGTTGATTTGTCCCTCCAACAGTGCATTTATTGCTCATTTTCTTGTCCTCCACTTAGCATTTACTCTCAAATTTGAATTCAAATTCTCCCTCTCATGGGCACTCTTCCCAAATCTTGCACAACCATTGACCACTCACCACTTGACAAGTGTCATCTTCTCATTAGGGGATCTTTAGTCCCACATTCACCATCTTGGCCAATCTCTCATCAAAAAATCTATAAAAGAAGGCCTTCATTCTCATTCATGGATCCACAATTTTATGCAAGGTTACTCTCTTGGTTTGAGAAATAATCTTGTTCTTCATCTCCATTGCAATACATCATCATTTTAGCTATTGATCAAGGGTTGGGAAAGGGTCACTAGCACATGTGACACCAATCCACTATGGAATAGGTAATTTGTGGTTGCTTTTATAATGCTTTTAGTTTTATTTCATCCTTTGTTGCATTTTTAAAGCATTTGCAAAGTATTTCATAGGGTTATGCATGAGGAATTTGTGATTTACTAACCTTGTATGAAGCTTAGTCTTTTGCAGATTTCAAAAGCATGCACCACATTTGGCGCTAGAAGGAGGGAAATAAAGAATATCTTGATTGTTTGAATCTATCATTTGAAATAAACTTATTACTTTGTTATTGGTTACACTATTTGATTTGGGTTTCTAGTTTTTATTTCTCTTATATATATATATATGGATAGCCATGTTTCTATGAGGCATTTGGTTGAACAATACGTGTGCCTTGTCTTTTGATGGTTGTGCATATTCTTTTAAAAAGAGCTACATTTTCTGTTAACATAGAAAGGATTGCTGGTCAAAAGTCGTAAGTTATTGACTTCACACCTGCTTACTGCATAAATTTGAAAATTTGATCAAAGGCATTCATAAGCGTTACTTTTTGTGCTTTTATCTCTTGAAGGAATTTGTCAAATAACTCCTAAACTTTATCCATGCGTGGCTATCCTTTCATGCTTCACATATTTGTTTAGTAGAATAGTTATTGGGTGTACTTTTTGTGGCTTAAGATCTGCTATGCTGAATAGGCGTATTTGGGACTAACCAGATTCCACTGTTATCATATTTAATTCTTTTTGATTTGGAATTTCCACCATCCAAAAAAATCCAAGCAGTGTGAAGTCATAAACAGTATGTTATTATCAGTTTATTGTTTCACACCGGATCCTTTAGGGATGCACGACCACAACACAATGGTAGTTGTTCGTAATACACATCACTTATTGAATGTGTATTTATGCACAATAGATATGATAGAATCTCACTGTTACCATCAGTCAGAATGAATATAAATTCTTTCGCAACAGGTCACAACAAAACACCAAACAAGTTTAATAGGGGTCTGATATTTGTTTTGGACTCGTAGTTTGTATTCATTTGCTGGTGCATATCTCCTCTAAACTATGATCAGATCTACGTGTAAATAGCTCTTAGGTGGCGTGGTAGGTTGAGATTTTTATTTTAAAATATGCAAATGACCTGCATTGCTGGAAGATTCATCTTGTGTGTGACGACATGAAAAACATGCTTGGAGGGATCCTTGGAATTCTTGATAGCTGAGTTAACTACGACGAATCTCCCCCGCTGCTCTACTCATGAGCTCCGTGTAGTTCCTTGCCTACTCTGTGAAGATTCATACCCGCTTTACAGCAATCTGACACTTCCACTTCCATCTGTTAAATTCTCCTCCACTTCCGTTAGTTATTTAGGAATCCCCTGATTATATTTTCTTTCAATTGCTGCATTGTAATCAATCTCGAAAGATAGGGAAGATGAATATGTGCCCATATTGATTCTCTGTCTGGCAGAATTTTCACCAGGTAGGCCAAGTCCAGTTTCCTGTGAGTTTGTTATGGGCCAATGGCGAAGGCTAGAAGTGTGCGTGTGAAATCCATGTCAAGCTAGAAGTGTTTCAGGAAAGGATGAAAACATTTATACTTGCGTGTGAGTTGAAGGCGTCGGCCAAGATCCCATCTAACGAACCTCCCTTAGTTTCTGCTCAACGTGATAAGACACTGATCTAATCAGCCAAACCACTCAATTAAATGGAGTAGGTTGTTCTTTTATGAGTATGGAATTTCTTGTGGTCATAAGTCATGATAAACTTTGGGCCTTTTCATATTGTCCTTACTCTGTAACACTGTGAATACTTTATGCTGGTCATTTTTCGGTACTTGGCACACGCTGCCTTCTTATGGATTAGCTATTCTTCTTTTTCTTTGTCTTGTTTTTTGATCTGTTATCTGAGTAATTAAGTCCTCGGTTGCTAGTAGGTATGTAATTATCTTCATTATGTTATTCCGGCAATGTCACCTTCATACTGTGGTCAACACCTTGAAATTTGGTTGACAATAGGAGCTATAGCCCGATCCTATAGGATTCTCTCTTGGGTCTTAGGAAAGAAAATCAGTATCACATTAAATGATCGACAAAATGGCTAGGCTGATTAAAAGCGACCCTAGTAAATGCAAGCTTGAAGGATTATTTATTTGGTGGTAATGTGTTATGTGCTATACTTGTTGATACACTTCTTTGCAAATAGATTTAGAAAACTTTAATGAGGGATGACTATAGATTTTTTTTATCGTATAATCTATAGGTTCATATATTTTGTTGTTGTAATTAAAGAATGAAATTAGCAATAAAAATTCAATTATTTAAGGGTTAAGGAATTTTCTTTTGGTCTCAACAAAGAAAGATAGAGGATTTAGTTTGAAAAGAGTGGTCTACTAGCAAGAAAAGTTTTTCTTAGCAAGTATTGCCTACTTTTGAATAAGTCTTTCCTTACATTCATTGAAATCAAGGCCCTTATTAATGTGTGATTATGTGAAATCATTTAAGTTAATTGAATAACTTAGTCTCACATTATTTTATTTTCCATCTTATAGGTACAAAGGAAAAGCGAAGGCGAAAAGGTACAAAGCGAAGGAGGAGGCTAGCAAACGAAAATTAAAGGAGGAGATTTTTTTTGAAAACTCAAAGTGTTTTTTAACGCTTTAAGTGTTTGATCAACACTACTTCACGAAGTTGTTTATCTTTTCACTTTAGAACACTAATTTTCATTTGGGTCTAAAATGAACAATTTGATTTTCATTGCAAAGGGCTTAAAATGAATCTTAGGACAAACTCACTAGATTTTGTTTGAGGTTAAGAATTGAACAATCAAAACTCACACTTCATTTTGGTGCTTAAAACGAACTCACAATTGCTTTGAAGGCTATAAAACGAACAAGTCCTTGAATTGTGTGATTTTGCATTTTGAATGCGTATCCTCTCCCCTTGCGCTTCGTGCGATCTAGGGTGCAAAAGAAACACTCAAAATGCATTCTATTGCTTTGAAACACTTCGATTTGGGCTAAAAAATTGAACATCTTGTGTGAGTGTGAGTAGGGGCATTTTCGCGTACATTCTCTTTCTTTGTGCCATCAAAGATCGATCGAGTTACATATTGTGTTTTTGCTTGCTTTGTTTATCCTAGAGGGATCATTTTGGGAAAAGTACTCACCTGTTGAATCCACTCAACCGTAATACTCTAGCCAAGAGTATTTCCAACAGATATAAATGTGGATATTGCTTAAACGTAATTATCACATACTGGCTCCGGCCAAGATGGATCCAAAAGGGGACTTTGCTGAATGGGTCAATCTCCACGTAACAGAAAGTCCTTACTAGAACCCATGTTAGAATTCTTTTCAAAAATCCTTAATCTATTTGTTGGTGCAAGAACGGCCATTCGCTTCTACTCTGCACACTCTACGGCTCCTAGTAGAGATGGAAAGCATGCCATGGAGTTTCATGGGTGTTGATGTCAGTTCCGGACATTGATGATAAGCAATGAGTCGCGGGAGGGGAGCCAGCTGGGGTCAAGCATCTAAATCCATCTACTAGAGATAAGCTGTGAAGCTAGACTTTTCCAAGGGAATCCAACAAATATTGTCTTACACATCCATAGGGCTTGTAATTGTTCTTCAGTTTGAAAACACAGTGTTGTATTCGAAAACATTTTGCAAGCAAACATTCAACATGATTCTCAAATTTCAAACCCTCTTGAAGACAAATATCATTGACTCAATCCATATGCTATTGCTTTCCCTTGGGATTCACGTCCTTAGAGGTTCCTAAGCATTGGATTATACCTCAATTTGTCTTCTTGAGTAAACAATAGGAAAACCCTTGCCTTAAGTTCATTGAATTTCCACATAAAATATCTTGCGGGGTTTAAAGAAATTAAGACATTGGACATCTTAGTTTGAAACTTTAATCAAAGAGAGTGTTTTTGGTAAAATAAAGCCATTAAGCAAAGATAAGAAAAATGAACTTTCATGTGTGTTGAAGACTCCAAATCCCAAAAGCACAAATCATTGATTAGAAATCCGAAAATGAAAGTTCAAATGAAATCAATCCTTGGTTACAAAGGTCATTAGGAAGCATATGCATGCTCTTCAATACCTAGGTCTAGGAAAACAAAATGTCTTTTAGGTTCACCTAAGGATCAAAACAAATCAAACTCCTCTTCATCCATCTCCTCCTTCAAACATCAAATTCATCTCACAAATCTCATATCTTTTGAAAACCTTGAAAATCATCCTGAAATACTAGGCTTTTATGATAAAAAATCAAGCAACAATTTTCAAAATCATTGAGACCAAGTCCTGAAAACATTTATCAAAACACTCAAGCAGGGAATGTAAATGCATCCTTTGTATATCCTTAGTCAAAGTCATCCAAATCATCATGGTCTAGCTTTAGTGTATGTAGATGAATCCTTCCATATACTTTAGTGAAATAATCATTTTGTTTGGGTGGGTAGATGCATCCTTCTCCTCACACATATCCAAATCATCATCCTTTGAACACAACTATCCTTTAGATCATTATCAAACATCTTAGGGTCTTTTTGTTCAAAATAAAAATCAAAATCCAAATCAAGATCAAGGACAAAATCTCAAAATCCAAAAATCAAACCAATCAAAAATCCAAAGCCTAGTATTTCATTCAAGATCTATCAAAAGCCAAAAACATCCATCACATCCATATTTAAACATCACCATCTTATCATCATCATATTTGATCCTAAAAAGAATCCTAAAACTTTCACTTTGAGACATAAAATAGAGATTAATCCAAGGAATCAAGAGATTCATCTCCCATATTCCCGAAGATTGATCCTTGTTTTATGGTTCAAACGAGATCTCAATACAAGAAGATTATGGAAGCCCACAAAGAAACTCCCGCTTCAAGTGACCTTAGCCAAACAAACGTAGAAATGAATCTCGTAGAATCAAGTAATCCATTGATCCCCTCATCATCACAAAACCCACAAGAAGAAATAGCTGAAATGCTCCAAAATCCGGACAACCATAGAATCATCAACATCATGATGAGACTCAACCCTTCGTTGTACATGCTTGAACTAGCAAAACAAGGGGCCAAGTTGCCTTCGGATTTTGATGTGACCACTATAGTAGAGAAATCTTTTCCACCAATCTCATCCACCATCCCCATTTCATCTACACCTCCATCCCAAAACATCATGCAAAACATTCCAAAAATCATGACATCGATTGCTCCAA
>VDFB02320476.1:26914-57262 GCA_007258455.2 Sequoia sempervirens | reverse complement strand
CAAAGATCCCACAACAGGTGGGTGCGGTCTTCCATTTTTTTGAGTTTTCAATATTTTTGCAAAAGATTTTCAAGTTTTTTTGATAAGTTTTTATTGCATTTTTTTTTATGCATAATAAGTGGTTATAATGCCATTTTTCTAAAAAAAATAGTTGTGTTGTTAATTTGTAATTTTTTTAATTTTAAGTTCATACAAAATGGTCAGTAGTTTTAATTCAGTTGGCCTAGATGTAGAGATTCAATTGAAATATGATACATCGTCGCCTCTTTGGTGACATATGACAATGACTCAACAAATTCCCAATGGTGGGGGTTATGTTTGGCATTGTAGCCAATGTGGAACTGAGTATAAGAGCTCGTACTTTTGAGCGAAAGCTCATTTATGCACTATTCCTTTATAGGGAATAAAACTACATGATGTCATACATGGTCTATAGTTTGGCACATATCAAAATATTTGCAAGGTTACACAAGGTTAGAAAATGTGGGTTTTCAATTGGAGGTGCAGTTTTAGCTTTTGTGCTGGTTCCCCCTCATGAAAAGAAGATCGTTACATCTTTATTAGCATGGAAAGTCAAATTTGCTAGTGGAGAATCATGTCATAGGCACCATACCATATTTTATGGTACTCATGGGAATGCAGCAGTACACCTTGTTTGTGATGCTATCGTAGAGCATCAGGATTGGGAATCAACTAGAGAAAGCTAGCAAAGATCTATTGTAGAAGATGAAAATCGTCTAGAGGGGTGTCTTGTTAAATATTTTTAATGAATTATACTATTTGATTTTAGGAGGTTCTCTCTGAATAGATGCTTCATCTCCACTCCAAGATGTTAAAAAATTCAGAGAGAAATATTTATCAAATAAAATGGATTCTTTTCAAGGAGTAACAACAGTGCAAGTGTGTGTTCCTCACTAATGCTACTTGACCAATTAACAAAGAGTAAACAAAAATATACAACAACAATAATAGAACGTATTAATTACTCAGACAATGCACAAAATATGTCTTGTATTCTTCATTCATCGGATAGGCAATCGTTACAAAATAGCAAAATGTATGCGGTCCTTGACTACAAGTGTAAACATGAATTATATTGCCAACTGATGTTGTCATCAACAACTACCCAGTATCAACCAACCAACAGTCGGGGACTAATTCCCGATTACATCTAATAATTTTTTATTTCTTCTAATTACAATATTATTTATTTATTGCATTTGGCCAACTATATCAGCCTCCGCAAAAAGAAAGTTGTCTTCGAGATAATTGGCAAACAATATTGGAAGACAATAGTACAATATACTAGCTAGTGAGAGTATGGATGAGTAGTAGCTAGTGAGAGGATGGATGAAAAGACATGTCAGGGGGACAGAGGAGGTCGGAGTAGATGTTTGGACACTGAGCTGGCGAAGCCAGTAGACTTATTCTATCCCTAGCTTAAGGTGACGAGCTGCTATCTATTCCTTCTCCCTAGTTGCCTTCACCATGTGTGTAGCCTCTCTCAATTGATGTTTCATCTTTTCCATTTCCTTGTTTGTGGCTTCAATCAAGGTGTTCTTTGTTGTCACTTCCATCTCTTTGGCTTGAATCTTGTTCTTTTTTGTCAATTTTATTTCTTTGGTAGCCACTTTTGCTCGTTTGGCCTCGGTGAGTTGTGTTTGTTGTGCCAATTGGCTCTGAAAATGTTGATTAAGGGCATTTGCTTCAACATGTACCCTCCGTGAGATAGATATGGCCTCATCAATTTTGATGCTAAGCTGAAGATTAGATGCCTCCTGCTGCTTCAACTTATAAAATAGCTCCCTGTATGCAGTCTCCATTGCAAAAGGAATTGAGATTAATTTCCCATCTCTTACTTGGAACGTAGGCTTGGTGAGATACCATGATGCCAACATCTCTTTAGTCTCAATCTCTGGCCAACCTCTCGAGATAAGAAGACTAATGAACTCATTCTCATAGCAAGTTTGAATGCTAGAATTCGTTGGACCTCATGCCATGCCAATGGAAAGTGAGCACCGTCCAACCAACGCGAAATGTCAGCAACCTCCTGTATGAGTGCAGCCATAGGCTTCAAAATCTAAATGTATCTTTGGATAGTGCCCAACGAATTTTTCTCACCCAGTTTGGGGATCTCAATGATTATCCATTCTGAATCACTGGATTTGTCTATTGCTGGAGAAGGGGTTGTAGTTGTGGGTAGTGCAAGAGTAGGTACTGGTGGAGTGATTGTTGGTGGTTGTGTTGGTGTTGGCTCCCCTTCCCCCTCTTGTATATGCATTGGCTCTATTTTAGGAATAGTCATTTGTGTAGTGGTCAATTGTGTACTCTCCCATGTGGACGGCGCTACCCTAGGATTCTCGGTAGCCATCTCGATTTTCTGTGGTGAATCCAAGGGGGAAAAATCCTGAACACAAATGGGAGTCAATGTTATTAGATTTCCACAATCCATAAGAGTATCAAAAAAGTTATTTCTGGATTAGATTGTGTGTAAGCTTTTTGGATCAACGTTTCGGATCACACTCCGTGATCCATCATCAGGATAGAGAGCTCAAGGATATGAAAAAATGGTTTGTTGCAGACCCAACAGGTATAAAAAGAGGTAGAAAGGTGGTAGACCCAACAGGTATAACATCTTTCTACCTCTTTTTATACCTGTTGGGTCTGCAACAAACCATTTTTTCATATCCTTGAGCTCTCTATCCTGATGATGGATCACAGAGTGTGATCCAAAACATTGATCCAAAAAGCTTACACACAATCTAATCCAGAAATAACTTTTTTGATACAAATGGGAGTGCCAAGAAGTTCTAGCCAATTGTCAATATGAGGTGTAAGTATTGGTGACTCCTCTATTGCGGTTGCTTTAGGTGAGGTTATAGGGGCGGTGATTTGAATCTCCTTGGCTGCTACAACTGGTACTACTGGAACTATGGCTTGAATCCGAGCATCTGTGGACACTACTTCGGCTGTGTGTGTATCTATGTGTGTGGTGCTAGCCATAGATGAGGATATGGCAATTTGTTCATATTCCTTATTGCAATCCTCGTCCTCCCTTGCTATTACTTTTTGCTTCCTTTTTCTTTTCCTTGATTTTGTTTCCTCCCTTGAAGTTTCCTGTGTCCAATATGGTCCATCGAAATATTGTAGGCCATGAATTGTCATAGTTGGAAATTGGTTGAAATTTACCCAATTTGGCGATAGGTACTTGGGTATACATGGATCTAAAAACAAGGCAATTGTGTGTTGGGTCATGTAGAATGCCTTGTGTCTGCATGCTAAAAATTTCTTATTCTTTCTAACGAGTATTGTGCCTAGTTGTAGATTTTCCCTATGCTTAGGCCAATCATGTAATCCACCATCCATATGACTATGTCAAACACTTGGTTGGACCTTGTCAGTCTACATTTAATTAGATCCATGAGGCATTTCCACTTTGCATTAGCTAACATTTGTTTATGTAGTTCTCTATTACCTACATTCCAGATGGTATCTTTTTCCTTATGAGTTAAATCTTGCCTACAAATTCTTTTAATAATCGCCTCTTTTTGTTTCAAGGCCATTTTTGTTGTGGGTTTGGCAATTATAGTTCCAAAAGATGGTATCTTGAAAAACCTTATAAATTCATACGGCTAGAATGACACAAAAATGAAGCAATCCATGTATTCTACCACAGTTCTATGTGTATATTGATTATAATTGATCACCATTGATTTTAAATAGGGTTCAAATTCTCACGAATTAAAGAAGGGAAATTGTGCAGCTTTATCTACCTGAGCATGCTGGAGTGTGAGTTTTAGTGAATGGTCATCAACATTGTCCTGTCACCACCCTCTACATTCACTCCTTGTAAGACTTTCCCATGTTAAGGAGTTGGCATTCACATTTTCATTCTTTCCTTTGTCTATTTTCCTTGATATTGCTGGGATTTTTGGCCTGTACATTGCTCATTTACCCTTGCTGCTACCACTAGAATGCATTCTTTTTGAAATTTGTATTTGCTGAATTGTAGTACTTGATTTAATTATCCTAAGTCTTTGCCAGTTATTGGAATTGTCTACTTGTATAGTACTCCAATTTTTTTATACCATTTGAAAGATGTTGGCCCAATCGGGTTGTACAGATAGATGTTGACTTGTAGATCGATCGTGAGTTCCTTCCTCTCGTACGGTGTGATGTGTCCATACCTTCTGGTGTGTTCATTGTACCTTTTGAAATAGCTTTGACCGTATCATTTTACAGAGTGATCGCGTATATGAGATTGTTGCTGCCTTTGCCATACGGTGATAACCCATGTTGGCCGTATTGTGCAACTGATTGGTCGTACGATCCTCCACCATGTCATGCCCCTCCATACTGTGTCCTCTGGTTGCCTATTTTGTACAGTCTAGTGCCCTTTGTGCTCTTCTCTTTTATGTTGTATGATATGTTCTCTATGACCCTTTCGTTGTATGGTATATGATGGATGTGGTCGTATGGTGGCCTCTAGTCGAGGCTGTACTTGTTGTATTGAGTTGTGCTGTCTAAAAACACATTTCTATCTTCTGTCTACTCCCAAGGGTCGTACAACACTTATGAAGTGGACTTGTATTTTATTTTTTTCTGTTGGCAATATTTTAATGTTTTTTAACTTTGTCACCTTAATTTTTCGTCTTTTTATAATTGTCAATTGGAATATTTTTAATCTACCCCTTTTTAATTTTTAATACTTCCCACCTTTAATATTTTTTCTCCTCAGTAATTTTAATTTTTTGCTTTTTTTAATTTTCCAAACTTCAATAATTTTGAACTCCGACATTTTTTCCATTTTTTTCTTTTTATTTTTTCATTCTTCTTTATTTTCACTTTGTCCCTTTTGTCCTCTTAGTTCAATTTTATCTTTTAATTTTATTTCTAAGGCTTAATCTCGTACCCCAATTATTTCGGGTCTTTTTAATTCACATTTCCATAGTTTGGTCCTAGGTATATAATTTTTGAGGTTGGATGTTGTTTTCAAAATACCATGACATTTTATAATAGTCATATTCACAACAAGTTCCTATGTATTCGAGATCAAATATTTTTTGTAATAATGGTGGATTTTCCATGCCTTTATGGTTTTGACTGTTGTTAATGTACAAGCCCCCTCTTTGTTGGTACCATATCACTTCTTCCCACTCGGTTGTTGGTGGTGTCACTGGATTATATAACATGCGCTATATAGTCCATTAGAGGTTGGTAACGAAGGTGGTTCTATGTTGTGTTCTATTGCCCACTGAATTATATCTTCATTGTATCCGTCCCGTTCTGCTACAAAGCAATGCTCGCCCATGAACACTGGTCGTAGGCTACGGCCTTATTCCTCCCAATCTTTTGAATTCTCTCCTATATGCCATTCTTTGGTTGTCTTCCTCTCCTTATGTTCTTCGTCTAGCTCATAGGTAATGTATCCTTTGTCAGTCTTGAATATGGGGCTTTCAAGTGCCATTTGCTGCCTTGTAACTTTATCCATTCTGTAGGTGGTACAAATCACGCGGTTGTCAAGTGCCGTTGAATCCTTGGAATTGCCACACCTTCAGGTCTTTGTAGAATTGGTTTTACCTTTATGCCAGCAAGTCCTTCGGGTCTTTCTAGTATTTCCTTGGTAGGATTCTTGTTTACTATCCAATCTACCATGTTGATTGCAATTGCTCTCTCTTTATATGGCTTTAATTTGGATTTGTTGATATTGTCTTTAAGTATATTGCCATCTAAAGTCTCCAGTTTGATAGATCCATTCTTTGAGATTTCTCGAATTTTAAAGGGATCAAGCCATCTCACCTTGAACTTACCAGGTTTTAATTTGTTACAGCCTTTATATTTGAGAACCAATTGTCCTGGTTGGAAATTTATTGATAGAGGTGTTAGTCATGCCAGTATTTCCTTCTTTTTTGCATTGCCTCTATTGCCCATTGGGCAAGTATTCTTGTTTGTAGAAACCCCTGTTCTCCCTGATTTTTGAAAACTGCTTGTTTTGATTGTTTTTCTCGTTTTTGATTTTTTTGTGGGTTTTTGCATATACCATTGAAGTGCGATTTTGAAAGAAATTGCATATAAAAATTAAATAAAATACCACACGTCTACAAATGATGGAAACTGATTGATTTATTGATACCAATAGGTTTATTGATCTACTATGCTGATTACAAGCAAGATTTGATGACATGCAACTTAAAAAGCAACAATATTATTGATGTAAAAACCTGGTATTTGCAGCAGATTGTAAAACCCTTGAAAGATGTGTCCAGATCTTGGAAAATGGCACCTAGAAATGAAGAACCCTTCCGGATGAATTCCAAACCAAAAACCCTGAAGATGCAATCTTTGAATAAGTTCTGTGATAACCTCTGAATGAAGCTACCTCTCTGATAAGCAATAAATCAGCTGATATTTCACAGCCTCTAAACTGCAACACTGAAGATGGCTCGTTCTCCAATGCCAAAAAGACAACTAAAACCCTTGGCTCCGTTCTCTGGAAGAATACTTGATCAAAAATCGATTTCATAACATAATGAACTTTCTTCACAATGAAAAATACTTATATTCTCAAGAGGGTCGATTTCCTCAGCAAAAAGCATCATTTAAATTAAGTTGAAAATTCACTTTTAATAATTCCATAGTTGATCGCTTGTCGCTACCAAATACCGTCACGCTAAAAGTTTACCAGCATCGCATACTTTGTGGGTCGCTACGCGATTCCCCGCAGCCTTAAAAAAAAAAAAAAAAAAATCTATAGTTGATCACTTTTAATTAAAAGATTAATTAAAAATGGTTCCTCTCTCAATGATGGTCGACCCCTTTAAAAATCACTTAAGTTATAATATTAAATAATATTATAACTTTATAATATAAGCTTCAAAATAATTAATATTTAATTTGACAATTAAATATTAATATCTTCCTCAAAATAAGTCCAATTAACGAACCGTCTGAAGCCGGAGAATAAGTGATGGAATCTGCATACGACCAGACCATATTGCTAAAAATAGCAGGGGTGCTCCGCTGAGTGACTTTACTTACTAAAAATAGCAAGTCCAGCAAATGATGTCCGAACGACCCCGAACGAAAGCCAAACTGGTAGATTCTGACAACCGAAGCCAAGCCAAGCTCCAACAAGACCTCTATCCATCCTATCACTCTACGCCGAGGGTCACCTAATAGGCTAACTTTATACCGAGATGTCAACCGGAAGGGGACATTATAATTCGCTTCTCCCCGAATTGCTTGTCCTCGCTAATCTCTAACTCCTGATGCCGCGAAATATCCTCGCCTCCCACGAAAGCATCAATAAAATACAATCAAGAAAGCATCCCCTCGATCCCAAAACCCGTGAGTGGTTCCATGGTGTCATCATCCCTGCTTCCATCAGACTCTAGTACTTCAACTTCACCATGCCGGTAATGGGAGTGCAACCCAATGGGACCCATCCAATACTCAGTGCCAAAACTGTCACCACCTGGATCCCAATACAATTTGAATTCACATCCATCTGTCATGCGGAGATAAGAACTTCTAGAAGCATCTGCTACACCGAATCTCTCCCTGTCCTCTGCTAAACCCTCATGGATGTGATAACTGACTCAAGCCATCATGCCAACTGAACCATAGTCATCCTGTAACCATGTACCCAGAAGAAAACTTTGTGACAAGAAGTAGCAAACCTGTTGGATACATATCAGCATGATATAAAACTGACAGCTGTCCCTCAAGTAATCCCCCACAAACAGCTGAGTCTGGCGCTTGCAGCTCGCTAATCCCATCTTTTGAAGATGGTGAATACCCATCCCACAACGGATGGTATAACTCCGGAGCCAAACCACACTGATGCATCATCAAATCCTCCGTGTGTGGACTAAAGGAGAAGTGATGAACACTCCTCACTATGCAATCAAGATAAAATGCTCCCACCTCTGTCAATGGCTAACCATCATAGTCCCGGGGAAACAAATCAGCATAAGTACAAATCTCCATACTGGATGATGCCCTACATATCTCCTGTGACGACGATGGAGTAGTGACGTGATCTGTCACACAACTCTCAGAAAAATCAACTATCTCATCACAAGAGCTCTCAACCAAAACACTCATCCCATCTTAATTAACTACACCAATGTCTGTGATAGATGTAACCACATCCTCACTACAACCCGTGGATATAAGATCCTCATCAACTACCTCTGTATATAACTGTATTGTATCTGCAGCTGGTGGAGACTGTGCCAAACTCAACTCCATGGTAAGCTCCTCCAACCGTGACTGTGACTCTTGAAGGGCCAATTGACTGCTCTTCAATGAGTCCATAGTCACCTCAAGCTCATGAGTGAGCTCATCGACTTGCTCCTCCTTCCTCTTTAGTGCATCATAACAAATACAATCCCACTCGAGAAGAAAGTCCCTATCAGCGAGTAGCTGCAAGTAATTGTGTTTCATTAATCCAATAGCTTCTCGGAGTGCATGGAACTCTACTAGGGATAGGCTACTATCACCGTGCTCATCTGACATAGGAGCACTCCAACCATAGGTCACCAACATCTGTCTAGCAACATCAAAATGCTCCAAAGCTATAATAATCTTGTCATCACTAACCTTCAACTGCCCCGCCAAACGATGATACCCCCGTGTGTCGTCATTTCCACCAAAATCTACACTATAGTAAGAGGCCGAGTCGTCATCACTCACTACATAATAAGCAGCATCATGTGTGCTTTCATCCATGCACACCTCAACATCTAAGGTACTGTTGCTTTGTACCTCAAAGGATGGCTCAATTGATAAGGTAGAAGTTGCTGATATGACAGTATCTTCACACATTTCCACTTCCAATGCAACTATATCACCATCCAACTCATGATCCTGGGATTCTATGCCAATACTTGAACCTTCTAGCTTGTTTTCTAAGGTCTGATCTAGAAAATCAGACTCATCACGACATGAATCCACAACATACAATGCATCATTAGTACCCAATTCCTGAGTATTTTCATGTGCCAACTCATTGGTAGCATCTTGCACCTGTGAAGTCACCGCTGCCTCATGCTGATGTATAAGTTTATTATTGCTGTCATGAAAATCAGGATTGTTATGTGTAGATTCCCTAGGATCAGTTGTATACCGGTCACCAACTGCTAAAAACTCATTGTAGAGGCTTCTTGACACCTCACTTGAAGAGACATCATGTTCTGATTTAGATTCTTCATGATTACTTTGCTGGTTGTTTTTTTTAGGTTCTGAATCCTCATAGGGAGCCCACATTATTCTATGCGCTTTGCCCTTAGGTCTCAAAGGACAATCATGGTTTAAGTCATACGGCTTTCCACAATAGGAACACAACTTCATTTTGTTTTGCGATGTCAGACCTTTGATGATAGGAAGTGAATTGGATCCTCTAGACCGTCCAAACTCTGAAAGCGCTTGTTCTACACGTAGCAACTCTCGATTGAGCTTGTATTGTGATTGTTCAAGTTCTTTCAATGCTTGTTTATTGTTGAACAATGTTGTCATGAAGCCCATTTTTTTTGCTGCCAAATTGAAAACCAAATCCAACTGACTTGATTTCAGGCCTTCACTGTACTGTCCCTCACTAGTTATGTTGTAATTTTTATCAGCTTGCTACCCTGTAAATTCTATCAAACAATTTGTATGCACTACCAGACTTCTTATCAATGTATATCAATGACTGATAGTAAAGACAATGCACTGCAAATATTTTAGTGGCTCTCTAATGCAAGAATATGACTAGAACTAAGCATGATTGATAGTTACAACTCTAAGACCTTTGATCAAACAGTTACTAGGCACCCAACACAACCTTCATATTGACTTGAATTCAACTATTTATGACTCAGCAAATATGCTTTTACAATTACCAACATATGCCCATACAATTTACAGTCATATTGAATTTATTAATAATTTCTGCCGTGGATGTTCTCTGTTCTGTTTGTCTTCTTTGTTTCGATTTTGTGTGATATGAAATGACCTAACCAAACATAGCCAAAGACTTCAATTGAGATTTCCAACACAATCATATAACCAACTCATGCGACTCAGCAGCTACAGTACTTGAACACTTCAACCAACAATTTGTGATTTAATTTCCAAACTCCAATCTGGGTACGCCTTGTGATGGCTATGAGCTAGCATCCACGATTTATTCTTGATGTTGTATCCCACTAGAATCACTTTCTATGAAGCTGTGTTCACCTTCTTAACATATGATGACTGGCGTTTAACTTTTCTGAGCACCACGTAGGCCTTCTCTGGCTCCAAAAGACTCACGAATACCCTATTAGCTGCCATCCACAATTTTAATCGACCTGTCTTTGAAATAATAAAGCTGCGCTATCATATCATTTGTCTTTATTAATAAAGACAACAAAATTTTGATTTCTGTATTCACCTTGCAATTCGTCTTCAAAGGCCCAATAATTATTTTCAGGAATATATATTCTGAGCTAATTAAACGATGCCAAGCAACTCCCGAGGTATATCTTAGATTGACTTGACTCCTTCAAGTCTAGCGTAATTTTCCTTTTCCAGTTGATCCAAATACAATTTGGAGATAGTTGCATTCCCTCCCTATTTTCTCTTCATTTGATTGGTCTTCTACTGTTTATGAAAAAAAATCACGTCCTTCCTCAGCATGAATCGATAGATTTGACTTATTCTAGATATTGAATAAATCGACTCCTTGGAATCGCTTTGACTTCCTTCAAGAGCAGCTCCCAATTTCTCAAAATCAATTTTTTCTTTTCTTTTTCTCGTCTTATGCGCTATGACTCCCACACAAGTTTCCAGCTCGTCCTTTTTCTGCCACGACTTACTCTTCCCACGTTTTGTCTGTCGATGGTATCCTCTAATTTCCACCTGGCGGCTGAGAAGAAATTTCAAGCAGCTCCCGAGAATGATTCCCGTCTTAATTCGCCCCACGTCTTCTATTCAAATAGCTGGGAGCGACTTTAGTCAAGGCTACGGGTGGTCTTTCTATCCTGAGCGGCTCCCAGGATGCACACGTCCTAGCTTCCAAAGCCACGTTTTGCTAGGAACAGGCAGGCATCTCTAAGCAGGATCCGACAGGTCATGGACCAAGTAGCTGCGATGTGTCTGTGTTTGCTTTTTGGCCCTTTCTGTAATATAAAGTGACTCCAGAAAAAAAAGAAATATATTTGTATTCTCTTCACTTCTAGATATAAAAGCGATAGAACTTGTCTCTTACCCCTTGATACGGTGGCCAGAAAATAATCCTTCGACACGTATTGAATGTATAGTATATGCTGCGTGAGAAATACTCTCAAGAAAATACAATTTCCTTATGCAATGATCTCTATAGAACTCCTGAATATCTCCAAATCGAATTCCAACTGAAAAGTAACATCTTCAAAATCACGTGATAATTAATTTACTCCAGATCTGGAAAACCCCAATTTCTGAAACCTTTATTTTTTGCAAACCAACACAGGATGGCAGGATTCAGGCTCCGATACCACTGTAGAAACCCCTGTTCTCACTGTTCTTCTGAAACTGTCTGTTTTGCTTATTTTTGAACGTTTTTATTGAATAAACCATTGAAGTGCGATTTTGAAAGAAATTTCATATAAAAAATTAAATAAAATACCACACATCTACAAATGATGGAAACTGATTGATCTATTGATACCAATAGGTTTATTGATCTACCATGCTGATTACAAGCAAGATCTGATGACATGCAACTTAAAAAGCAACAATATTATTGATGTAAAAACCTGGTATTTGCAGCAGATTGTAAAACCCTTGAAAGATGTGTCCAAATCTTGGAAAATGGCGCCTGGAAATGAAGAACCCTTCCGGATGAATTCCAAACCAAAAACCCTGAAGATGCAATCTCTGAATAAGTTCTGTGATAACCTCTGAATGAAGCTACCTCTCTGATAAGCAATAAATCAGCTGATATTTCACAGCCTCTAAACTGCAACACTGAAGATGGCTCGTTCTCCAATGCCAAAAAGACAACTGAAACCCTTGGCTCCGTTCTCTGGAAGAATACTTGATCAAAAATCGATTTCATAACATAATGAACTTTCTTCACAATGAAAAATACTTATATTCTCAAGAGGGTCGATTTCCTCAGCAAAAAGCATCATTTAAATTAAGTTGAAAATTCACTTTTTAATAATTCCATAGTTGGACGCCTCTTTTTAATTAAAAAGATTAATTAAAAATGGTCCCCTTCTCAATGATGGTCGACCCCTTTAAAAATCACTTAAGTTATAATATTAAATAATATTATAACTTTATAATATAAGCTTCAAAATAATTAATATTTAATTTGACAATTAAATATTAATATCTTCCTCAAAATAAGTCCGATTAACGAACCGTCTGAAGCCGGAGAATAAGTGATGGAATCTGCATACGACCAGACCATACTACTAAAAATAGCAGGGGTGCTCCGCTGAGAGACTTTACTTACTAAAAATAGCAAGTCCAGCAGATATCCGAACGACCCCGAACAAAAGCCAAACGGTAGATTCTGACAAGAAGCCAAGCCAAGCTCCAACAAGACCCTCTATCCATCCTATCAGCCTACGAGGGTCACCTAATAGGCTAATCTTAAGCATTGAGAGATGTCAACTGGAAGGGGACATTACATTGTTCATCCAATTTGTTTAATTACAATAGTCGTTCCTTCAGGTTCTCTTTGTCACCTGGTACCTAATCAGTTGTCGATGGCAATCCTGAGACTCAACACCATATACTTAGTGGGAATTATAGCTTCATGACTATACATTGGAATGGCGTGTGGCCTATTGTCACCTTGTATGTCATACAGTAAACCCATAGTACATCTGTCAGTTTCTCTTCGTAGTCAACTTCTTTGATGCTGCATGACTTATGAATGACTGAGACGAGCACTTTATTTGTGGATTTTGCCTATTCGTTCACTCTCGAGTAGTATGAGCTTGATAGGTTGTGAAAAATTCAAAACTTCGTCATCATTAGGCAAATGACATGCTTGACAAAGTGTCCTCCCTTGTCGCTAGTGATCTGTATTGGGATGCCGTACCATGTGACAATTTTCTCATATATGAATCGCACCATATTGATTGTAGTGTTGTTTGGTAGTGTTTGAGCCTCCACCTATTTGGTTAGGTACTTCATGGCAACGACCATGTATTTGCATCGATGCAATTGGCTGACTTTTAGCCGACTGATGAAGTCAGATCCCTATTGCTTGAAAAATTCTTGAGGTTGAGATGGAAAGAGTGGCATGAAATCTCTCTTTAGTGGCTTGCCAACTGTGGCAAGTGTCACATCCCACTATCCATTCTCGGGTGTTGGTGTGCAATGCTGGTCACCATAGACCTGTCAACAAGATTTACGAATTGTAGCATCTGGCCCCATGTGTCCTCCAGCTAAGTCCTCCTTGCGCTTCCTTAAGTACTCTCGAACTTTCCTCTTCCATGACACATTGCCGTAGTACCTAGTTTGACCCCATTTTATATAGTAGTCCATTGATGAGTTGGAATGTTCTACTCTTCAATACCGGTTTTCTTCGCTCTCCCGATGGAATCTCCTTTGAAAATGTGGATATAGAGAGGTATTCTCCGATGTTTTCATACAATGGGGGTAATGCTGCAATTTGAAATAGGTGAGCATTTGGGAAGTCTTCATTTACTCCCTTTGGAGGTTTGCCTGACTTGATCCTTGACAATTGGTCGGTGATGACATGGCTCTTCCCCGACTTGACAATAATTGTGAATATGAACTCTTGTAGTAGGAGGAGCCATCTACTCACTCTCCCTTGAATGATTGGTTTGTTCACCAGGTACATAAGGGCTTGGTTTTCGACATAGAATGTGAAGGGTGTAGCCAGCAAGCAATGTTTGAACTTTTGTACGACATAAACCATTTTGAGTGCTTCCCTCTTTGTTGTATTATAATTCTTTTCTTCTTTTGACAGTAACTGACTAGTGAAGAATACTGGGCGGTATAACCCTTGTGGTCCCACTTGTGCCAATGTTGCTCCAATCACTTAGTTTGATGTGTCGACGTGGACGTGAAATTCTTTACTCCAGTCTGGATATGCAAGGATTGATGAACTTATCAATCATACCTTTAGTTCATTGAAGGCCTTCTCTTGGTCTTTTGTCCACATGAATGTTTGACCCTTGTAAGCACGTCCAATGGGTAGGATACCTAGGCAAAGTTCTTGATAAACCTTCTATAGTACTTGACAGGACCCAAGAATGACTTTACTTCGGTGAGGTTTTGAGGTGGTTCTATTTGTACGATCACTTGAATCTTGTTTGGGTTGGTCTTCAATTCAGCTTTGTAGATTGTGTCCGAGTAGTTTCCCCTAAGACACCATGAACTAACACTTCTTCGAATTTAATGCTAGTCATGCTGCTATGCACCATTCCATACATTCTTGGAGAGCCTTCAGATGTGTATGTTTGTCACTGTAGATCGACTAGTCATCCAAGAATGCCTTAAAATTCCCCACTGACATCTTGTCAAATAAATGCAAGATGATTCTTTGGAAAGTCATTGCAGCATTGCTTAGATTGAACAACATCTAGTTGTATGCATACACTTTGTCTCCAACCATGAACGTTGTCTTCAATTTATCCTCTTCGGCTATGCTTATCTGATTATAGTCCAAGAATCCATCCATGAATGAATATATTTCGTAGCCATCCACCTCTTCCAATATTGAGTTGGTGAATGGGATTGAGAAGGGGTCCTTTATAGTTACTGCATTCAGGCTTCAAAAATCCACACATATCTGAATTTGTTCAAATTCTTTCTTCAGCGATATGACAATTGGTGAAACCCAATTGCTGACTTTGACCTTGAAGATTATTCTCGCTTCCAACATTTTTTCAATTTCCTCTTGCACCTTTGCAACATAGTTTTTGTTCATTTGGTAGGGCCTCTTCTATATGGTTTGTGCTCTTGGTACCAAAGGGATTCTATGTACGCATAGTTTAGGAGGTATGCCTTTCAAGTCTTTGTATGTTCACGCAAAGGCATCCTTGTATTCTGTGAAGATCTCGAATGTTGTTGCCTTCAACAACAAATCTAGTTGTCTTCAACTAGAATTATTTGGGGGCTATCCTCTCCTAAGTTCAACTTCTTTATTCTTGGTTCTTCATACTTGATCATCTTGTCTCGTTAAAAATTATGTGTTGACATGTCATCTACCTTGGCCACTCCCTCGTATTCTCCATGATTCAGAGGAAATGCTCGACTTGTTGAGGCTTTGTCGTCTTCTTCTCCTTAAATCTTCCTGACTTGCAACATGTTGCAATCCAGCTAGAACACTTAGTAGTCCTCCATTTGCTAGTGGAAGAGTCTATTGAGTGAACTCATTTAGTCCTCTGAGCAATGCTGGAGGTCAAGGATGCCTTTGTCATTTGGTTCCATGAATCTACTTTCTTCATCTTGTTGATGTGATTTTCGTGATCGCACCAACACAAAATAAAGTTTCCCAACGGATACTCTATCCTCTCTTGAACAAAGTATTCGGCATGCTAAGATTGCGAGTGAGTTCATGCTTTCAACTCCAAGGTTCCAATAATGAAATAGAATACCCTCAGTTGGCTCGATGTGTTTTGTTGGTATTTCAAGGGGGACTTACACAATTGTTCGGCAGCTGATAGCAGAGAACAGGTTAAGGAATTCACGTGGTTCAAATGATTTGGCAGGTAAGCACAAGTTTCCTAATACTAACCAGAAATGAACTGAATTTAAAATGAGTGTAGGGCCTAAGGAGTTTATGTTCTACTCTAAGGCGTGGGACATGGCGATCAATTCTCACAGATTTTTACCAAGCTCTGCTTTGCCTCGCTTCGGACAGCCTCCACAGAACCGGTGCAATCTTCAGAGGAGTAGCGAAAGATGTTCAGATTATAACTCAACATGCAAGTACCATCAAGACGATGCATACAAACACATGAATCACGATCGAAGTTAAGTTTGAAAAGTAATCCAGTTGACCACGCAAGGTGAACTAACCGTCAGCGAGTTCGCTAGTGGTATGGATAAGCAAAGTCTTGTTCAAATCAAGCACCACATTCCACAATTACTAAGCACTTGCATGAAAATGAAAACTACTCTACTTTACGCTACGTGAAGTAGAAGAGATGAAGAAACCTTGCTAACTGCTTATAACAAAGATGAATTCACCATTCAATGAAAGATCTTTTATTACAATAGTTTCTTGCAACAATCTCTTACAAAGTTTCAAAGGAAAACTTTCCTTCTTTTTCAAACTACGCTATGCTAAGCTCTACTCTCTACTCTGATCAAATGTCTCTCTAATCTAATGAATTACAAATGAGGGGGACTCCCCCTTTTATAGATGGCCAAGTTCAACGGACGGCTCAGATTACAATCGACTGGATGGCCCAGATCGTGCCACCTCAACCCTAAACGAGATTCACCTTAAAAACTACCACCAAGAGGAGTGGGGTAATAAATGAGCCATTAATGTCCATCATCCTTCTAGAAGATTCTGTTTGTAAACGCGTGCACACTACTCTTGATCTTCTTCTTGACTGCAAGCCGGATGAGTCTAGTCGCCACTGCTTCAAATTCTTGAACATCAAGCCTACAACTTTATTTTTTTTCTTGCTCGTCGAATGATTTTCCTCTTTGATGTTCTTCAACTTTGAATTGTTTGGGTTTCCATTTTCCTCCATCCCGCGCTTTGAAAATATTTCTTCATTGTCACTTGAGTTGGGCACATACGAAGTCTCAACACTTAGCCACTTTTTGCAACTCTTCTCCCTTCGAGGTTGAAATGTAGTCTTGGAATACTTGCTTCATCTTCCTAAGTCATCATTGCTTGGTCTTCGACGTTCCTCCTGCAAAACAAGCAAGGAGAAGAGCATTAGAACACTTCATAATAAAAAAAACTCAACTTACTTACCTGATTTTCACGCTTTAACTTCTGAGGGTTCATTGTTTTCACTAGCCAACTTTGCATTCAAATTCTTCATGCCTTAGCCAAATTTTCAACCCATCTTGCATTCTGCCTGGGCATACTTCACTCTGATATTTCATCCAACTCAGACTCGAGAAAAAAATGCTTTCATCAGGAATTTGGTCAAAAATTATCTAGGCATCCAACTTCAAATTCATCCGCCAAGGCATTTTATCTTCACAAACATTTCTTTCCTTGCCTTAGAAAAATTTCTCAAATTTTCCTTAGGAAATTCACCAACCTGGTGACCATCAAAAATCTCCATCTTGAAGGCTTTGGCGAAGCGCAAAAGATACTAAAATCCATTCCTCGTTGACAATCTTCAATACCCAGAAGAAAATTTTCTTCAGAACGTGTCGAATTCATGGGTATACAACAAACGGGTTCATTTAATTTTCTTGAATTTTGAACCTTGGAAAAATAATTTTTAACAAATTTAATCCCGTTCTTCATCTCTGTGAACATATTGTTTGCTCTGACTTGAAATTTTTTATACCAATCCTGCAATGCTGGCATTCTTTGACTTCGCAAAATTTACTCGCAGGGAATTTCACATCTCCAAGTCTAGGCGTGATTTTATTCTAGAGAGGTGGAATTTTGATAATACCTAGAAAAATATTTAAATTCCATCATAGGCACATTTTGAATTTTGCCTTAGAGAAATTTATTCATTTCAATCACTCTGCCTACGAGGAAATTCTATCAACTCACTTAGGAAATTTTCTTTTGAATGTCTTGGGCGCATTTTACCTTTCATGAGGAATATTTTTAATTTTAACGCCCAACAATATTCTCTACCTTCACCTCACTTTGGCGGCATCAAGTACATGGAGGAAAACTTAACCTTAACTCCCTCTTAAGTCACCTTTCACCCATCTTACCTTGGGCGCATATCACACAAACTGGAGGATGAACTCCACCACGCCATTGTTTCTTTATTTCATTTCAAACTCCATGCACTTTGGGCGCATTTCACATGTTCAAGAGGATGAAAATTTTCAACGCCTTCAACTTTCTTTGACTTTCCTTCTAATCTTGGGCGTATTTGAGACATAGAGGAGGATTTTGACTTTCAACGCCCTTGGTATTTTGTCTTTACATGCCCTGATTTGAGCACATATCATGTATGAAGGAGGATAAACCTTTCAACGCCACCTTTGACCACCTTGGACTCCTTGCTTAGCATGGGCGCATTTAGCATAGGGTAAAGGATAAAGCCTCTAACAACATGTTTGACTCTTTGACTTGGGAGGTGGGCGCAAATGAGAGGTGGTGAAGGATATCTCATGCCTTAGAAATTTTCTTAACTTCTCCACCAACTTGGGCGCATTTGGAGGTGGCAGGAGGATGAACATGTAACGATAAATTTTTAATCATTTTGCTTGTGAGGAGAGTGCATTTGGAGGGGTATGCAAGACAAAACATCTCCAACACTTAGAATTTTTCCAAGGCCTCAAGGTAGGTTGAGCGCATTTAGCTTGTTGAGGAGGATTTAAGTTTGCCTTAGAGATTCTTATCAACCCCTTGCATGTGAGGGCGCATTTTACCCTTGGAGGTGGATGAACCTTGATACTTAGTGTTTTTCCTGACTCTCCAGCTAAAGTGGGCGCATTCTAGAGGTGGTGAAGAATGAATTTCAACACTTTGCCATTTTCCTTGACTTTTGTCTGCTTCTCTGTGCCCTGCTATTTATAGTAAGTCTCTTGATTTTCATATCTCAGAAGCTCAGAATGATTTGAAATTTTGAACACTGGCCCTTCATGACTCCATCAGCTCGTTCACACTGCCATTCTGAGCTGACCTGCTAAAAATAGCCCATTCCTGAAGGTAGTTTGCTATTTACAGTAACTACTCGTTTCTGATACCTCCACAACTCTGTTTGACTTGAAATTCGAATGATGCGCTCACCACGTGACCTGCTAACATTGGGCGCCTGCTGACTTACTATTTTTAACCGTTTCTGGCCTTACCATACTATAAAGCTCCGTTTGCCTTCAAATTTTACCGCCAGAGCTTCGAAAGATGCTGCGGTGGTATACACCCGCCAAAATTCTAACTTTTTACCCCTCTTTTTGGGTCCCGAAGCTGGAAACCCTAATTGGTCTTGCATGCATATCAAATGACCTTCGTTTGCCCTCGTTTTATTGCATTGCGATCAATTCGTGATTCTGAAGTGCTGGGAGGCGGCTGGATGCATCTGCTAAAAATAGTAAGTTCTCTCGAATGAGTGATCATCTTCGTTTGCATGTCACATCATTGCTAAGCTCTCAAAACCCATAAGGAATCACTCGACAAAAACTCCGACATGCACACCCAAATAGCCTAAGACGGAATTCGAAGTCGTATCTCGCTTTGCATGTTATACTATCGCAACGCTCGAAAACCCGTAAAAAAATCAACGACATGCTGAAAAAATTCTGTGATATAAACCTTGAAATTCGCTCCTGAAGTTAAACTGCTAAAAATAGTAAGTTGTCTGTTTCAGCTCAAATTTTGCCAGTGAGTAGCCTGATGTGTTCTGAATGCAATGTGACTGTCGAAACTTCAAGAACGTTGACGGAATGCCCTGAATTGCACACTTACTATTTTTAGTAAGTTGCTAGAATTTGATGGAATTTTGCTGAGGGGCTGTTGGAAGCACACTAACAGCAACGTTAGTCTCAATTTTCAATTTATTCACTTCACTTGACCTCAGACTGACCAAAAAAGTACAAACCCTAATTTTCAGACTTGGCCAAAATTTCACGTTTAAGCTCAATGGCGGGCACGTCCCCCGAAAGGAAGACTAGAGAAAAGAGACAGATAGACAGAGAGAGAAAAACCAAAGCCAAAAGACCAAAATGGAGTGAAAATTAGGGGTCCCCATTTTGAATGGGGTGATGTGTGAAAAGGTCACAACACATCTATTTGTGATCCTCCTTTAGACTTTGAGTCGAACGATCTTGTTGTGACCTTTTCACACATCACCCCATTGCAAATGGGGACCCCCTAATTTTTGCTTCGTTTGGGTCTTTTGGCTTTGCTTTTGGGTCGTCTTGTCGTTGGTTCTCTTTCTTCTGTCTGTCTTTCCGGGGATGTGCCCACCTGAATTGAAATTTTTGCTAAGTCTGTAGAATTAGGGTTTGCTTTCTTCACTTCAGTTTGAGGTCAAATCAAGTTCAGCAATTGAAATTTGAGATTAACATTGTTGTCAGATGGCTTCCAGCAGGTCCCCAGCAGAATTTCAATGAATTTTGACAACTTACTATTTTTAGTAAGTACCAGATTTGGGGCATTTTCTCAGCATTGTTGAAATTCTCTCTACCACACTACATCCAGGACATGTCAAACTGTTTATCTGCAAATTTTGAGCTGAAACGGACAACTTTCTATTTTTAGCAAGTTCACCTTTGGTGGCAGATTTTAGGGTTTGCATGCGAAGTTTGTCAGTGCATGTATGGAGATTCTTTTTGGGTTTTTCGAAAGCTTTGCAGTGATATAGCATGCAAGGTGAAATGATGACTTTCAACACTCAGCCTTCAGAGGCTATTTTTAGGGTTTGCATGTTAGAGTTTTCAACGCATGTCTGGATATTCTTTGTGGGTTTTTCAAGAGCTACGCGGTGATGTGCAATGCAAGCGAAGATGATCATTTTTTAGAGACTTACTATTTTTAGCAGGTCCATTCCGGCGGCTGCCCAACACATTAGGATCACGAACAGGGCAAAGTGCAATAGAAACGGAGTCAAATGGAGGTCGTTTGATAGACATGCAAGTCGAATTAGTGTTTCTAGCTTCGGGACCCAAAATGAGGGGTAAAATGCTAGAATTTTTGAAAACCGGTGTATCCCACTGTGATCAGTATCTTTCAAGCTATCCACCGGTAAAATTTGAAGGCAATCGGAGCACTTACCATTTATAGTAAGGTGTTCCAGAAATAGGTTATGAATAGTAAGTCATCATCAAGCACTAGTGTGAACAGGCAAGTCTACCGATGAGGGTCACGTCATTCAAATTTCAAGATAAACGAAGTTGTGGAAGTATCAAAATCAGGCAGTTGCTATAAATAGTAAACCACCTTCATAAACATACTATAAATAGCAGGTCAGGGCAAGACACCAGTGTGAGCAGGTCAAGCAATTGATGAGGACCCCATGACTCGAATTTCAGATCAAACACAATTGCAAAAGTTCGAAAATCAAGCATTTACTATTTTTAGTAGGCCTGTGTAGAGGAATTAGGGTTTCCTAAAATGTAGGGTGAAACACGACAGTCACACAAAAGCAGTATCCAGTCATGTTCGACATCCTTCAGGCAATCAACACACAAAGTTTGAGCTTATTCTGAGTAGTTACTATTTTTAGTAAGTTGCTAAAAATAGTAGGTACAGGTAGGCATTAGACGCCAGCAACTCAATCACATCCCGAGGTTCGAAACAAAGCAAAAATCCAACCTTCCGGAGCTAGAAATCAGCTTGAAATGCAAAAATTGAGAAACTTTCTAAAAATAGTAGGATAGGGCAAGCTGAGGGCATCATGAACAATTCGCCCTAAGTTAGATGAAAAGTTGGAAAATTCATCAAAGCTTGGTAAAATGGAATCCGCTCCAGAAGCTTGAAGAGCTAGGAAAATTTCACTAAGTCTGGGAAATTTGAAGTCCAGCATGCCAAATGTGCCCTTGCAAGCTGGAGGACTTGGAAAAATGTCAAGTAAATGAAAATTTGAAGCACACCCCCTTATATGCGCCTTAAGAAGAGGAGGGGGTGATGAAATTTCACTAAGGCACTTAAATTTGAAGTATGACACCTCAAATGCGCCTAAGGAGAGAAGAGGATGCTTGAAAATTTTCTAAAGCGTTTGAATTTGAAGTCGGCCCCCTCATTTGCACCTTGACAAGAAAAGGAGACTTGAAAATCTACTAAGTATGTGAAACTTGAAGTACACCCCTCCACATGCGCCTTGAGAAGAAGAGAGGATAGAAATTTCACTAAGTGTGTTAAATTTGAAGCACACCCCTCTATTTGCGCCTTGACTAGTGAATAGGCTTAAAAAAGTTTCTAAGGCATGGAAATTTGAAATTCACCTCCTTTTTTGCGCCGAAGAGGTTTTGAAGGCAGGAAATTATTCTAAGGCATGAAAATTTGAAGGAGGCCCCTCTATATGCGCCTTAATCCAAGAGCAAGTGTGGAGAACTTTCTAAGGCGTACAAACTCAAAGCTCGAAGGGTGAAATGCGCCTTCACTTGGAGTTAGAGTTGGAAAATACTCAAAGTGTTGTAAATTAGAGCTCACCACTTGAATACGCCTTTGACTGGAGAAAAGTTTGAGAGAAAAATCTAAACATGGAAAATTTGAAGCTCAGGCCTCCATTTGTGCCTTTGACTTGTGGAGAAGCTAGTAAATATTCTAAGGCATTCAAAACTTGAAGCTGGACACCTTATTTGCGCCTTAACTTGGAGGAAGACTGGAGAATATTCTAAGTATGGAGAATTTGGAGTAGACACCCCTAAATGCGCCCATGCAAAGTCAAGACGATGAAAAAACTCCAAGTTTAGACTTAAGTCCTCCTCAACATGCTAAATGCGCCCAAGTCAAGTGGGGTCAATACAAAATTTTGACTTTCTCCTCTCTCCTTTGAATGTGCCCATGCAAGGTAAAGACAAATAAAAGGAGTCTAAAGCATTGCTCATGAGAAAGGGAATATTCCTAGTGCTAAATCCTTCACCACCCTTTGAATGTGCCTATATATGCAAGGTGAAGACAAGTTTAAGTGTTGACTTCCTGCTGGACCCTTTGAATGCGCCCATGTTAGAGATAAGAAAAGTGACTATGGCGTTGGAAAATCCACTTCAATGTGCAAAATGCGCCCTAGTCTGAGGTAGCTTGAAAATTCTAAATGGTAATTCCTCCTACCCATGTCAAATGCTTAATATAGAAGATTTGAAGGAAGCTCTAAGGCGTTGAAGAAGTTTATAAGTCAAAATTCCTCCAAGACCCCTTGAATGCGCCCAAAGGTGTTGGCTCTTTGAAAAATGCTAAGTATTGAAACTCCACCTCTTCTAGAGAAATACGCCTAAAACTTGAGAGAGGTGATGAAATTTATTAGGGCATGTATGTAAATGGCAGGAGAAAGTCCAAAATGTGCCTAGCTGGAGAAGGATGAATTTGAAATTTTTCTAATTGTCAAGGCAGAGCAAAGAAAATATGCCCAGATATGAAGAATAAGAATAAATTTGTCGACAAATATTTTTCTAAGGTTTAAAAATTCAAAAAATTAAATGTACCCCTTCGTTTGTAGACACATGAATTCAACACTTTTTGAAGGGAATTTTCTTCTGGGTATCAGACATTTGCGATGAGGAATGGATTATAAAGTCTTCAACACTTCACCGAAGCCATCAGGATGAAGATTTTGATGGGCACTTAAATAATGAATTTTCTAAGGCAAGGAATAAATGATGTTTTTGAAGATAAAATGCCTTGAGTGATGAATTTGAAATTGAATGACTAGATGATTTTTGATCAAGTTCCTGATGAAAACAATTTTCTCGAGCCAGAGTTGGATGAAATATTAGAGTGAACACCTCAGCCAGTGGAATGAAAATGGAAGCTCAAGTCTCCAGATGCGCCTTAAGGGGGATGAGTGATAATATGGAAATATTATAAGGCATGAGGAATTTAAAGGCAAAAGTTGTGCTAGAGAAAAATGGTGAACCCTATCAGATGAAGAGATCACTCAAACATTGAGATCAAGTAAGTGAGGTAAATTTATATTATGAAGTGTTTTGATGCTCTTCCTTTTGTCTGTTTTGCAAGATGAACGTTGAGGCCAGAGCATGATGACTTGAGGTGATGGAGCAAATACTCTAGGACAATGCTCAAAAGAAGATGAAGTTACATGTTGAATCTCCTCCATGATATCTCATTTGCGAAGATGATGAAAGAAATGGCGAAGTGTTGGATGTTTCTCCACAAAGACCTAGTATGCACCCAATGTAGTGGGGTAAGGGGCAAGGAAGAAATGCTCAAGTCCGAGATAAGAAGACCCTTCAGGATCAGGGGGTGGAGAAATAATTATCCTCATGCAGTTCAGAGTTAGAGAATGTCAGTTGAGAAGAGAACCATCATTGAGCACGAGAAAGAAGTTGTCGCCTTGAAGTCAGATCGAGAACGTGCCTGTTGAGGCAGTGTTGACCAAACTCAGTTCGTTTGTAGTTGGAGAAGAATAATGTGAACACGTTTCCAGACGGGAATCTTCTAGAGGATGGTGGACATTAATTGTTCATTTATTACTCCACTCCTCTTTTAGGGTTAGGGCTGAGGTGGCACAATTTGGGCCATCCATCTAATTGTAATCTAAGCCGTCCATTGGACTTGGCCAGCTATAAAAGGGGTATCCCCCCTCGTTTGTACCTCATTAGAAGTAGAAATTAGATTAGAATAGAAGTCAGAATAAAGAGACAACTTAGAGATAGCTTAGTATAGATTGATGGGATAATTTGAAGAAGAGGGAAATATTTCCCTTGAAAACTTTGTAAGAAATTGTTGTGAACACTCTCTCAATAAAAAGAGTTTTCATTGATAGTGAATTTCATCTTTCGTTGTGAGTAGCTAGCAAGGTTTCTTCGTCCTTCTGATTCGAATGGTAGCTTAAAGTAGAGTAACTTTCATTTCATGCATGTAGATAGTAATAATAGAAAGTGGTGTTTGATCTAAGCAAGCTTCATTTATTCATACCACTAGCGGGCTCACTGATGGTGTGTTCGCCTTGTGTGGTCAATTGGAAACGTTGTGGACCTAACTTCAATCACAGTTTGAATAATGGTATGCGTCGTTGTGATGGTATCTTCATGTCAAGCAGTGGTTTGAATATCTTTAGTCACCTCCTTTGAAGATTGCACCGACTTCGCGGAAGCTATCCGATGCGAGGCAAAGCGAAGTCTGGTTGAAGTTTGCTGAAGTTGAGCTCCGTATCCCACACTTAGGATAGAATTTAGGCTTTCTAAACCCTGCCACCATTTAAACTCAATATTCTTTGGTTAGTTTAGGAAACAAGAGCTTTATGGACAAACCTTTAGAGCATTCAAATTCCTTTCTCTGCTGTTGAACAATTTCATAAGTCCCCTTGAAATATCAGCAAATCACATCAAGCCAACTGAGACTATCCACTACATGAAGGAACCTTGGAGTTGAATGCACGAACTCTCTCGCAATCTTAGCGTGTTGGATACTTTATTCAAGAGAGGATAGAATCGCCGTTGGCAACTTTATTCTGTGTTGGTACAGTCGCGAAAAACACATCAACAGATTCCAATTCTTCGCTTCTTGATTTCTCAAGTTGATCACGTACTTTCTCCCATTGTTTTCAATGGAGAGCATATTTATTTCCAATTGTGGTTTGTCTTGGCTGCAATTAACCATCCTCTCCCGAGTAATGCATTGTACGCCTTTTTCTCAGTGTTCCATGAGGACGCGTCCCCCCCAAAAAAACCTCATGTTTCCTGGATGTCACCATTTCAGAGACTTGGGGACTTGGGGGGGACATCCCCCCAACAATCCACCACCATTGCCGCCATCCCACGACTAGCGTTGCTCTCTTCAAGATGCTACTAGGACTTTGAGGGCATCGGGGTGTCCTCAAAATGTCTAGGGGACTCCTAGTTGTCTCCAAGATGTAAAATTCTTATACTTATACATCCTTTTATAACTATTTTTCAAGTATTATATGTATTTCACCACCCTGTCGCCACCCTGCCACTGTCCCCCCGTTGTGCCTTGCTATCCCCAAACTTAGACCCTTGGTCCCCGAAACCTGTCCCCGAAACCTGTCCCCACATCCCCTCATCCCCCCGTCAAGAAACTCTGTGGAACTATTTTTTTTCTCCAATGGAATGATCACAAAATTCAATAGGAACGGTTGAGTCCTAATACCTTCTACACCATCAACATTCCCAATGGCTTGATGCCATGCTAATCAATGTCCACTAATTGGAATGTTGGTGACTAGAGTGGTGGCTTCCTAAGGCACTTCCATGTGTATTTGGGCAGTACATTGACTCCCAATCCTCTGTCGACAATTGCATTTGTTAGACTCTTTCCCTCAATTTTCATCTGGATGATAGTCGGTCTCTTCCTTATGTTCATCGTTAACAACATTGGGTCGATGACTTGTTCACCTTTGGGTGGCAACTCCACTACCATTCCTTTTCTCGGACTTTCTATTGCCGACTTTGCTCATCACTGACTATGTTTGTTATCGCAACTCCCAGTTTTGACATTGTTTGGAGAAGGTTTGTCACTTTAATTGGTATAGTCGTTTCTAGCATTTGTCATATGATGTTCTTTTCAAATTTCGACCGCAATGAGGTACTTGCACTTTCGTGGGAGGTTCTTTGTTCATTTGCCATTACCTGTTCTACTTCGGCTTTGGCTTCTCTCATTCATTCCTTTTCTATACCAAAGCTATCATGTTCTATTTCATTTCCTTTAGTGCACTGGCATGTTCCAAAATAGCTTCCACAACAGTTTTGCTCTTATATGTAGAAGGCTTGCCTTGAATTTGATTTTTGGAAGTACCATTTGCTACATCATTTTTTATATTCTTCTGTAGATTAGGTTTCAGAATATCCACTAATCTTTCTATACCTTGCAATTGATCATAATGTGTCGCCTGTAAGAAGGAAATTCACACAAATTGAGATGTCAACAACAAATTTTCTATGTCAAGAGGCAGTGCCCCTTGTGGGGATCTAGGGGCAACACCCCTAGTGGATTTGAGGGACAATGCCCATGGCATTTTCCTTGTTGTGATATAGGGTAGGGTCAAGGGGTGGAGCCCCAACCACCAAGCCCAAATTAAATCCTTTGAGACCACATAGACCTTCATGGCACATGCTATTTTTCATAATTTTATCACTTTTAACCATCCTCCAAAATTCCTCCAAACCCTTCAAAAAACACTCAACTTCTTATGTTTAAGCATTTTCAAATTTTTATTCTTTTTTTTTTTTTCTAAATTTTTATAGACTTGGCTGAGTCTACTTGTTGAGACTCACTGAGCCCATTGAGTCAAGAGTCCTTGAGCCTTGGTTGGGTCGGGTTAGCTTAGCTTAGGATTTGTCGAGTTTGGATGAGTCCCATCAAGTCTTGTAACTCTGGTTGCACCCACTCACCAAATTTTGTGCACAAGGTGATTGGAGTAGGAAGCACCTTCCCCACATTTGCATTCATGCAAAACAATAAATGTTTTTGGATTTGGTCACCCTATCAAAAGCTAAAAGCTAGCCAAAATATTAGCAATGCTCATCAAAACCTCATCCTCCCAAAATTCCAAAGGCAAGCTCGAAAGCTTAACCCAGATATGGACCCTATTAATGCATTTGTTTTCAAGATCAAAGCCTAGTTTCCATTTTCTTTTAAGAAAGAGCCCCAAACTTACGACAAAAATGTAGACCATCCAAGAGGGTTTGGACTTTGGACCAAGGTTACCCCAAGTTTCCGGGACGGGGACGGTGGGACGAGTCCCCAAGTTTTCAATTTTTGAGGCCAAAATTAGGGACGGCAGGGGACAGCTATATAAAAATATAGGGAAATTTTAAATATGCATATGATAACATGGATAAGGCATGCATAATACACATTATAGAACATTAACATATAACATTTGTGTTCAACATTGTGCCAATACTCAATACGCATTCAAAATTAACATACACGAATCATGAAACAACCTCCAAGTTATGAATTATAAACTTATATCAAAATGCCCAAAGGCTACATTGCTGCCATATAGTTTTTAAGTTTTCTATGAAAATCAAAATACAATATCGTATGTCAATAATGAATACAAAATAAACAAAGAGCATTGCTGCCCCTAATCATCTCTCATAAGCGCATCAAAATGAGAGTCATCCTTTGAGTCACTGCCACTGTGATGCTCCTCCTTAGCCAATGGAACCCCAACCAAACCCTTAGTTGTCTCCTCCTCATCTACCTGGGCTACGTCCTCGGGATCAATAACCCACCGTAGAGCTAGAGTCTGTTGATACTCTGGAGTTTGCCGATCTTGAAGCCGAAGAGCACTATGAATGGCCACTAGCTTCTCCGCTCATCTAAAGGTAAGTCTATTCCTCTTGAGGGTGTGGATAAAGCTATATGTGAACCAATTCCTCTCTGTAGCAGAGGAATTGGCAACCTGTGCAAGGAGGCTAGTGGCAAGTGTCTTCAACTGCGGTGTATCCCTCCCATGATAGGTCCACCATCCAATAGGGTTCGATTGAGCTAATATAGCTCTATCCAACCTCGCCTATGGTTTACTCAAGTTTGGGCCATTAAGATTATCAAAGTTTATTGTGACTGAAGTAGTGAAGCCTACACTGGTGGATAAATCTTTTCAATGGCCTGTGTGAACCCATCTAAAACCTCAGCATCATCACATGGAGGCACTCTACCATCCCTTGGTGCATACCATTTTGGATTTAGAGCAAAGACAACCATATGAAGTGGGGTGTTCATTGTATTCCACCTCCGTGTCACAATGGGCCTAATGTGTTGCTCATATAAATCCAAAGTGGGGTCCTTTGCCGAAATAACTTGCTTGATCTTCCCAAGCATACTGTCAAATGTCTCATATATTTCTCCAAGACTAGGAGAGTGCAATATCAGCATATCTATGACATCTACAATAGGAGATGAAGGAGCAAATATATCTCAAAATGCAAACAAAAAGTTCAAAATAATTAGTTGACAAGTTAATTGACATGTTAGAAACTTCAAAAGTTGGAACATTAGACAATAAAATTAAAATATTAAAATCATAAATTTAATATGAAAATCAGCCATCTAATATGTCTTACCTCACATTGGCCCACCAATAGTCATCGAGGATCTTTTGTTTGATGGTTTTTCCTTGAGTAGAACTTGCATTAGGCCATCTAGTCCACTCAGCATTGACCATCATCAGTTGTAGAGGCTCATGCACTTCAAACATCCTCTCCAACAGGATGAAGTATGTGGCATATCTACATTCATTAATTCAATGATTCATTAAAAAAGAAAAATTTAAAGCAAAATCAGATTATGAATACAAATTGAAAGTGAAACAAAATGAAGTAAATGGCTTACCTTGTATCAATAGGTTTGAGAAACTCCTTTGAAAATGTCCTGAAGAGAACATGTGAGGTGTGGTGATTGCAAATGAACATCTGAATGTCTCTAGCTTCTGCCACCGTTTTCTTGACCCAATCCATCTTCCCTATGTCTTTCAATGCATGAACACAACATGGGGTCCAAAATATGTGCCTGTAATTACCCTCCACCATCAACCCAACCGTTTTGCACACACGTGCTGAATCGGTGATCACCTGCACCACATTTGCAGCCCCAACCTCCTCTATGGCATCTCTCAAAATGGAAAATTGAAAGTCTGCATCCTTACGTTTCCCTAAACAATCTACGGCTCTAAGAAAATAAGAACCAACAGGGCATGTGACTATGACATTGATGAGTGTCCGACGTCTACAATCAGTCCACCCATCCATCACTATAGAGCACCCCGTCCCCATCCATGTTTGCCTCATCTCCTCCATTAACACATTAACTTTGGAGTACTCTTTGTCTAGGAGGGTGGTGCGTAGCTTATGATCTCCAGGGGGTACGAATGAAGGACCAACAGTGGCTATGTTGTTTACTCACTACGGGTACATTGATGTACAAAGTAAACGGAAATATAAAATAACATGACATCATATAATAATTACATGGCAATTGCACAAAACATAGATGTATTGCTTTATTCAGTATTTGCCACTTACATCATAATGTCTCCAGACAAAACATAGCATAGCATAGTAGGCCCATAATGTTTCCCGACTACATGACTCAAGTACATATAGTACGCTGGTAGTGGTTGAGGTACCAACTGTCATGTCCCTTCATTATAACTAATTACTTCGTCACGAACTTAATTCTCGAGACAACTAGCTAACAAGACACATACATAGCATAAATACATGGATTATTAATATTAACTAAAGTCTTATTTACTTATGACTCATAACAGACCAAGTACACACACTCTCGGCCAACTACATCATCCCCCCCACAAAGTAGTCGTCTTCCAGACAACTGAAACCCAAAAATGCCAACTCGAGTTCCTACTTGATGCTAGCCAATTCCTTGTTTTTTCCTTGTGGCTGACTCTCCCTCTCGGCTAAAAGTCCCTACACCTTGGCCACCTGTGTATCTTTTTCTACCACTAGTTGATTCATCTTTGCCAACTAATTGTCATTCTCACCCAATACTTTGTCTCTCTTTGCCAACTTCTCCTCGAGAGCTGTAACTCTCGTTTGCTCAACAACCAGTTGCTCCTGCGACTGTACTATGAT
>VDFB02320476.1:0-26814 GCA_007258455.2 Sequoia sempervirens | reverse complement strand
ATCGGAAAAGCACATCAGGATGTTGCTTCAGTTTAGGATCAGCTATGATCTCCTGGATTTGCATAAAACAATCTTTAGTTGCACAAAGCTCAACAGAAGCTGAATACATTGCAGCCTCCATGGGAGCAAGAGAAGCAGTTTGGCTTCGTAAATTGCTTGTGGGACTCTTTGGTGAGCCCTTGAATCCTGCAATTATTCATTGTGATAATCAGAGTTGCATCAAACTCTCTGTAAATCCTGTCTTTCATGATAGGTCGAAGCACATTGAGATCCCCTATCATTATGTAAGAGATATGGTGTAAAAGAAAGTAATTCAGTTGGAGTATATTAGTACAAATGATCAAACTGCAGACATTCTCACCAAGCCTCTCTCTCGAATCAAGGTGGAGCACTTCAGGAAGAAACTTGGTATGGTTGAAATGTAATTTGTTATTTATGTTTGAAATACAAATTGTTTATAAATTGTACTAATATATATAAAGATGTTTAATGTGTAAACTCTTTTGTCATGTGTGTGACTCCATGACTTTGTGGGCCTACTTTCCTGTATGCATTATTGAAAGGTGACGATCTTTCTAATAATGAATACTTGTAATTGACATTGTAAAGTGACGACTCTACAATGATCAAACTATCATGATAAATATCATGTGACTTGATATTATGGACATGTCATGATAGTATCTCTTATTGATATCATGGGACTTGATATCATTTGTAGATCATTATGATCCTTAAGAGATAATCATGGTGGATATTTATATCCATGGATATGCCATGAATTATGGTAGACATCATGTGACTTGATGTCAGTGCACATACCATAATAAGATATGATATGAAGAATGTCATGTGACTTGACAATATTGAGAAATTATATTATGTCTTAGATATCACGTGTTTAGGTGATATCTCTAGTTATTTGTTTTATTATATCTTCCCTAGCTAAGAGGGAGTGTTGATGAATGATAGCGTCGGTCAGATCTGGAAGACGATTACTGCAAGCACCATCGTCAGTCATAACTGATTGAAGCTTATCGTCATTTGAGATTTCTGGAAAATCATATCTTACGCGTATAAAATTTGAATTACATTTAATGTTATATTCTAATCGAAGTTTATATGTTCATTCACTGTTTAGTATAAATGTGTTATACTAACGTTTTTAAACTATGTGTAAACCCGCGCTCTAAAGAACGCGTCCCATGAGTGGACGTGTCTCCACTCGTGGAGACACGTCCTCTCATGAGACGTGTCTCTTAGAGGCAGGGTTTCCTCACATATATATGGCGAATCCTTCCCTGATATGCAAACATAGAAATCATTAAAATGTTCTGCATTCAGTACATTCGGCAATAACAAAAGTCTTCAGAAAATCGTTTTTGTCTTAGAAATTTATTTCTCAGGAATCTCTGACTTAGTTTATTCTTAGTTCTATAGGATCCCTTTCTGATCTTTGTCTCAGATTTGTTTACAATTTGCAAAGGCCTTGCTTAAATAGAATTCAGTGATGACCTTTCACCTTCTCCTTTTCCCTCCAAAATGGGACGCCCAACTCATAATTCAAATTAATATTCTTTAAAACATTCTTTTGCACATTCTCCTAGGCGTCCCAAATGCTTTGGAAAATATTTAACTTTTCAATTATTCAAATATCTCCAAATGAGGCGTCCACTTCAAGGTCCACATTTTTAAACAACATTAAGTCATTCGCCTAGGCCAAGAGGCCAAAATAAGATTAAAATATTAAAATGACTTAAGTAATTCAATTTGCCAAAACAAGCCCAAAAGTGCCTTAGGCCAAATTACCAATTATGCTCCACCCAAAATAGAAACTGCACTAAACTATTGAGCTACTACCAAACATAGCACTACCTGAAATAGCACTTACTAAAAATAGCATACTGCTAAAAATAGTGACTCCAAACTCATTTTAATCACAATCTGTGGCAACTGTCGCAACTTACTAAAAATAGTAAGTTTGGAAAAGGCCTCTAATGTAGACGCATGTTACATCATTTTGAAGCTCTTTGAAAACCCAGAAAGACCCAAAAACCATTCTACAAAACAATTGCATGCAAAGCCCTAAAAAACCAAAAGAAACCTCCAAGAAGCTGGAAACCCTAATTTTCTCTTCTGACTAGCCTATGGGCATCCAGGATAGGCTGACAGGCATCAGAGCTGACTACTACTGAGAAGAGGACATTATTGTTCACCCTCCTTGAGATTGCTTTCCCTCAAGCAACCGCAAATCTGGATGTTGCAAAATATGCTCACCTTCCCACGTAGCATCCTCTATTGGCAAGTTCCTCCATTTCACCAAGTACTCTTTGATTGATCTCTTCCTCAAAAAGCACTCTCGAACATCAATGATCTCCTCTGGAATCAACACCAATTGTCCTTCTTCATCCAATGGAGGTAACTCTGAAGTAGCAACAACATTGTGCCCAAGTGCCTTCTTGAGGCATGACACATGAAAAACATTATGCACCTTGCTACTAGTTGGTAGCTCTATCTCATAAGCCACTTCTTCAATCTGCTTGATGACTCTAAAAGGTCCATAGAAATGTGGCTTAAGCTTTTCCGCTCCACTCTTCTTGAGAGTAGATTGTCTGTAGGCCCGAAGTCTCAAGTAGACCATGTCTCCAACCTCAAATGTGTGCTCAACACTCTTTTGATCAACACACAACTTCTGTTGATTTTGGGCATGATGTAGATTATCCTTCAACAATCTCAAGATGTCCTAAATCTGCTGCAACATATCCCTTGCTTGAGGGGCTCTACTATCACCAAATACCAAGTCCACAAAGCTAGGAGCCTCATAACCATATAGAGCCATGAACGGAAACATCTTAATTGACATGTGATAGGAAGAGTTGTAGCAATACTCTCCCAAATGAAGCCATTTCACCCATGCCTTTTGCTGTCCCGATACATAATTCCGAAGATAACCTTCCAACCATTTATTGACAATCTCCGTTTGGCCATCAGTCTACAGGTGATAACTAGTGCTTGGAGTGAGCACTGTACCACTTAATCTGAAAATTTCTTGCCAAAACGCACTTAGGAACTTGTTGTCCCTATCACTGACAATGTTTCTTGGCAACCCATGCAACCAGAATACTTCTCTGAAGAACAATTCAGCGACTTGAGCTGCTATAAATGAGCTAGTGATGGCAAAGAAATAAGAAAACTTAGTCAATCTATCCACCACAACATAGATGCAATCTATCCCTTGCACCTTTGGCAACCCCGCGATGAAATCCATCGATATACTTTCCCATTTTTGATTGGGAATAGGTAGAGGCTACAACAAACCAACTGAAAAAGAGTGCTCATTTTTGTTCATTTGGCAAGTTTGGCATTCCTTAATGTAGCGTAAGACTTCATTTTTCAACCCCTTCCATGAAAATATTTCACAGATCTGCATGTGAGTCTTGAAGTAACCTTGATGACTAGAAAGTGGAATGTCATAAAATAATTGCAAAATCTTCTTCTTAAACTTAGATTCTGGCACCAAGAAGGTTCTACCCTTGTACTGAATCAAACTATCAACCAGCTAGTACCTTTCATCATGCAAAGTACCCTCAACAATGCTGGTTGCAAATTGATTTTTAACATAATCAGCAATGATCTGCTCCTTCCAATCAGCAATTTTCTCAATTAGAGAGCTCAAATGCGGTCTCCTAGATAGAGCATCAACCACGATATTATTCTTCCCTTTGATATACTCAATGTCAAAGTCGTAATCCTGAAGCTTACTCACCCACTTTTGTTGCCTTTCATTTAAATCCTTTTGATGCATGAAGTGTTTAAGACTGTTATGATCAGTATTCACCACAAACTTGCTCCCAACCAAGTATTGTCTGAACTTGGCCAATGCGTGCATGATTGCAAGCATCTCTTTATCATAGATTGAATATGTTCTTTCAGCTCCTCTTAGTTTTCTGCTCTCGAAGACAATGGGATGCTTGTCTTGATAATAACTGAGAATAACAAGCAACTTCGAGGAGGCAAACCTCCAAATATCTGTAATGAGAACACACTTTACAATATGATCATGAAATAAGACTCACAACCTCCTATATATACCTATTTATGCCTAGGATATCACCTAGGCCGACTTAGACACACCTATATAAGACCTAGGCCGGCCCAACCAACTAAATAACAATATACTAATGATAATATGACTTAATTAAGAGTTAAGATAGCCACAAGCCGACTATTTATAACCATATGCACTATGGAAGTAAGGTCATAACACTTCTCTATCCTCCTCATGGGCTGGACCCTTATCTATGTCTGCCATGGTCTCAACTGCTTTCCCACTGTTCCTCAAAACCTCTGAGAAAGTTTTTGCGTCTAGAACAGGTGGATTTTAATACAGCTATCTCTTCAATTCTCTGGTGTAATATCGGACTTCTTTGTCACTAAACAAACAAACTGATCACTAAGACATATAGGTTGGCAGAAAAACTAGCTCTGATACCACTGAAATATCCCCCTTAGTTTTGTTTTTAATTGTTTCACACACAATATTGCACCCATCAAAGTTAGCTCAATAAACATAACCAGCTGAAAGGGAACCCTTCACTTTCCGATCACCAAGATCCCGATGTGGGTGAGGTGAGAGCATACGGTGCGAGGGGATCGTTTTTATAAACTAGAAATAAAAGTACAATACTGTAGACGGCTAGTCAACCATTCTAAAAAAGTAAATGCTAGAAAGTAAATGTAGACAGATAATCAACCATAAGAGCTCAACCACTTATTCAACAGGAGCAAAATTGCAACTAGAAATGTAAACAACTCAACCACTTATTCAGCGGGAATGAGATATACAGAATGTAAAGTGCAGAAAGTAAAAGGCTGATTAGTACTACTGAAATCAACGTTACAATATATACTCTCATACAATGAAATTAAGATGATTTATGCCCGCTTATCAGTCCAATTAATTTACAATTTTCCTTATAACAAATATTAAGGAAGAGCATCAAGTACTATAGCAAACAACTAGAATTATCAGGTCTAATATGAAAACACAATAAGCTGAAAACCAAACCAGCTAGTAGAGAGAACACAAAAATGCTTGTAACTTCACCAAAACAGCTCCAATGATCATCAAACCAAAAACAATGGAAACATAAGGGTTAGGCGTCCCAAAACCAAGAGCAAAATGCCTCCAATCAGCAATGAATAAGGTGGAAAAAGTCCCAATGCAAGCATAGACAAGGGGCGGCCTCTAGAGGAGGTCGACCTTCTCTAATAAATCAGCCACTTCAAAATAAAATCTGAAACTTGGAGATATGTGGCACCTAGGGAAAAGATAGACATAAAGCAAATACCCAGAATCAAACAAAAATCACACCGAGAGCAATAACCAAAAACGTGCTTCAACCAAGCACAACCAGCAACTCCAAAATTAGAAATATCAATCAAAACAATCAACTGTTAAGCTCAATTTGCATCCTCTGGATGAAGAAGCAATCTCAATCAGCTAGATGTTATCTTCCAAACACGAAATCGATATTAGCTAGGAGGTATGCATTCCTCGAAGCAAAGGGTCTAAAATCATTTCAGCAACACTTCATTGTATTAAGCAATGGATGCCAAATGAGGGAGCAAAGTCTGCTTAAATAGAATTCAGTGATGACCTTTCACCTTCTCCTTTTCCCTCCAAAAGGGGACGCCCAACTCATAATTCAAATTAATGTTCTTTAAAACATTCTTTTGCACATTCTCCTAGGCATCCCAAATCCTTTGGCAAATATTTAACTTTGAAATTATTCAGATATCTCCAAATGAGGCGTCCACTTCAAGGCCCACATTTTAAAACAACATTAAGTCATTCGCCTAGGCCAAGGGGCTAAAATAAGATTAAAGTATTAAAATGACTTAAGTAATTCAATTTGCAAAAACAAGCCCAAAAGTGCCTTAGGCCAAATTACCAATTCTGCTCCGCCTGAAATAAAAACTACACTGAACTGTTGAGCTGCTGCCAAACATAGCACTTACTAAAAATAGCGTACGGCTAAAAATAGTAAGTGACTCCAAACTCATTTTAACCACAATTCGGGCAGCCGTTGTAATTTACTAAAAATAGTAAGTCTGAAAAAGACCTCTGATGCAGATGCATGTTACATCATTCTAAAGCTCTCTAAAAACCCAAAATGACCTAGAAACCATTATGCAAAACAACTACATGCAAAGCCTTGAAAACCCAAAAGAAACCTCCAAGAAGCTAGAAACCCTAAATTTCCCTTCCAACAAGCCTACGGGCATTTGGGATAGGTTGACGGGCATCAGAGCTGACTACTACTAAGAAGGGGAGGCACCAACCTCCCGATCTCCTCAATTAGGAGGCTCCAACCTCCAAATGAATATTATGTTTGTCTTCTTGAGTATTTCTGCTACAATATGCTTCACAAATCTGCTTTAATGTCTTCTCACATATGCTCATAACATCATTCAAATCTGCTAAAACCTTTTTCAAAAATCTGCCATATGTTTGCTCCAATGTCTTCCACAAATGGGCTCAAATAGCTCTCATAAGTCTGTTCAAATACTTACTACAAATCTTCTTGCATAACCTCTTATTTCTGCTCTTCATACGAATAATATTCCTTGAAAATTGATTACTTTTAACTCCCTTTCAACCCTTTATTTATACTTGCCAAATTACCTCTTCTTCCAAAGGAAGTGACTCCTCCAAGAAGTTGGCCAAAAACACCCACAAATATATTTTTCTTGCCCAAAATGGGCACTTAGATAGGGTCGGCCCAACAGCAACAATTAAATTAAATTTGAATATCTTGAATCCTCAAAATGGGGTGCCAACATGAGGAGTGTCAGCCTCATGCAAAAGATAAACTTAATTTTATTTACATTTTTTATTTTCCACTCTCCAAGGGGGGGTGACTAGCATGAGAGTAAATTTTATTTTGGGGCCACCAATGCCACCAAATTGCCTTTGAGATTAATGACTATTTTTTCAACAATTACAATTTCTACTTCTCATATTGGGTGCTCAAAAGAATGAAGAGCTTAAATCCTTCGATTTTCCACTTTAAATTGCATTTGATTTCAATCTTGACTTGGGCAACCAAGTGAACTTGGGCACGTCTTTTTTTCTTTCTATATATGTTCTACTTGGAAAAAGCTATTGATTTGGCAACAAGTAGAGCTTCTGGTCATAATTGTTGAAAAGTGGAACTTTTGATTCAGTAACATCATGCGGAATTTTCTTCATTGACGCCAAGATGTGGGAGGCTTTAATCATGGATGCCAAGTTGTGGAAGCTTCAATAATTGATGCCAAATTTTGAAACTCATTCTAGGCACCAAGTGGAACTCTTGGAGATTGATGCCTAAGTGGAGAAGTTTAAATCTTAACACTAGGTGGGAATTTTGCAAGTTTGACACTAGGTGGAAGATTCAAAACTTTAAGGCCAAAGTGGAAGGTTTGGATAATTGACAAGTAGAAATTTTATTGCTTGACACCAAAGTGGAAGAGTTCACATCTTAACTATGGGTGGGACTTCTAGGAGACTGATACCAAGAAGTGAAACCTTTTAATGTTTGACACCAAGTGGAGTTTGTGCCATTGATGCCAAAAAGTGGGATTTTCACATGGCAATGCAAAGTAGAAAATCCACTTAAGTCAAAGTTGGGTGCTTGGGATACTTTTTGGTGGAGGTTTGGACTTGGCAAATGAAGTAATAGAGGTTTAGACACTGACGAGCCATAGAGCAAGTTCCACTACTTGGAAACCCGACATGTTACGTATAAAGATCGATCTTAGGATCCGCCAAGATCGATCTTGAGATTCTAGAGATCTTCCCCCCGAGATGGAGGACCTGGCAAGGAGGATATGGAACTGAATCAGCAGAATATGAATATGGTTGTGATGAGCCAACTTCCTTGTAAAGAGCAGTCAGCACCACTTGAGTGATAGTAAGTGGTCTAACCACAGCTTGGGGTTAGAGTCGAAGTTCCAGTGATGCATTTGGGGGAAGATTGGTCTGCACTATCAAGACGGGTGGGCAAGTGGGAGGGAATAGAAGGTTTATCTGAACCCCCGACTACTCCTATTCTATGGCTAGTTTGTTCTTCTTCCCGCCCAACAACAACAACTAATCTACCTCCACCTCGGGAAGGGCTCCTCTTGGGAGGATCCCTTCCCTCCAGTAGTTAGAGGGTGCCACCCAAGGATCAAATGGAAGGATGGTTGGTCGCAAGGAAGGAACGGTCCCTTAGAATAGTAGGGGCCCTCCCACCCATAGTTTGATCTCTTGCTTTTTCTCGATGCAGATCCACATAACGGGTATATCCAGGTGCTTCTCCCGCCCATTTGGTGTTTCACCCAGCACAACAACCCGAATGAATTTTCATCAGCCCCCCTTTCCGATTTGCCTGGAAACAGAGGAAAGGGGGAGGCAAATAGGCCAGTGGGGTTGTAGGCCAATTCCTGTCGTTGCCCTCCCAATTCCACAGCTAGCTCCCGATGAACCACCTATTGCCCAACCGAATAGTAGGGTGGGCAATTCCCTCCCACCCTCTCTCCCTCCCTCCCAATTCCATGGCTAGCTCCCAATGAACCACCTGCTGCCCAGCCGCCTCCTCCAGGTGGGCGAGAATCATAGTTCCCCTGCATGCAGGGGCAATTCCCATTGCCCTCCCAATCTATAGCCTCCCCCGGTGGTTTGGCTAGCCATAAAGAATGAATGCAGTTAAGGCTCTAAAGAAAGAATGTAGTGAAGAAATCCCCACCCTTTGCCAAATTGGAGGATTTTCAAATGATTTTGCCAAATTCTTTGAACTTGTGAAATAAGCACCCTTAATTTTTTTTTGAAACATTGAACTAGTCAGCTTTAGAACAGAAAGTAAAGCTAAGAAACTTCCTTCCACTTTCTGATCACCAAGTTCCTGGTGTGGGTGAGGTGAGAGCATACCGTGGTAAGCATTACATTAGAAAATCAAACTGCTAGAAATGAAATCCACTTGTTTAGTGGGGTAAGCAGAGCTCATCCACTTTGTAGTGGGAAAGCTAAAACAATACTAAAACGTAAACAAGCTCTTCCACTTTTTAGTGGTGAGCAAGTGCTAGTAGACCACTTATTCAATGGGGTAAGTACAAATGAACCACTTATGTAGTGGGATGAGTAGTAAATGAAATCACTTTTGCAGCGGGGTAAAGTAGCAACAAATCATCAAAAGCAACTCATTGGTGGTACTACCACTCAATGTGACAATATTAGCTCAATATAAATTCAGTCCATAACAATATATGACTGCTGCTACAACTGTAATGTGATATTAAACTAATTTAACACCCCCAAATGAAGCCCAACCTTTAAAACAAGATACCCCAACTATGAATTAACAATTATACCTCAAGAATGTGGCACCTAGGAGATTGACACAAGTCTGAAAAGCAACTGTAACAGGTCTGATACACAGCTGCAGCAAGCAAAGCATTGGCACACCTCCCAAGAAAACTCCTCAATTCAGCAAAGTTCACTCCCAATCAATTGGAAAAGGTATTGGTGGGCCTAGGCACCCAACCTAGAGCAGAAAAGGACTGAAATGGAGTGGTTCCCCTTGAAAACCCACATGCCACCCCTTGGGAATGGCACGACTAGCAGCAGGGGCAATTTGGCTCCCAAAAACAAATAACTTCGTCTTGCAACTTGCAATCACTTCCTTCCTAATCGCCCGGCGTGAATATTTCATTGGATAGATACCCAAAAGCCATTTCCAAAAACTTCAATCCACACAAGCAAAACAAGGGGTACGGCCTTGTACATGCACATGTATGGCCAAAAACTTGAACTTCAAGAAAAACAAACTCAAATAACTCTGCCACTCAAATGAAATAGCATATTCAACAATAGCAAACTTAATCACCTCAAAAAACCTCATACTAGAAAGCCATGAAAAGAAACTTCACAATCAGTAATGGTGATTCCTGAATAGAACCATACCAGTCCAACTAGGGAATGTATTTCAACTCCGAAACTAGAACAATCCTTGAGGGTTATCGTCCTCAAAGACTTGGAGAATCTAGCACCAAACTGGCAACACTTCATTGTAGTCGATCATAGTCAGTCGTAGTCGGACGTAGCCAGTTATAATTAAATAAAACTATAGTCACGTTGCAAATATTCCACACTTGATGTCACATGTTTTGGGCAATTAAGTCCCGATTAGTTGAATTGATTGTTACGGAGCATCATGACAGTTGGTTTCTCAACCACTACCAGTGACTATATGTATTGGGGTTTATTGTAATCGGAAACAATGTTGTGATGTGACATGATTATGTTAGTAACTATGACATTGTACTGCATGTTACATTCTGATGTTATATTCTAGTACAGGTAATTGTACTTGGTTATAGTGAATCAATAAATGAAGTACCATGATTCTATGCAATGTGCATTCATGAATGCTTTGTACTTGTCTATGTTCTATGAATTACCCAATTTACTCTTCTAGTACATTATAATTATCCCAGTGAGTAAACATTTGGTGTCCTTGCCTAAGTGAACTTGGGAAAACCACCCAATGGGTAGAATGGCATCGTGATGGGTTAGCCGACCGAAGAACCGATACAAGCAAACAAGGAAAGACAAGACGACTTGACACAAGACCTTGTCAACTTGTGGGATATCTCATTGAGGAAGCACATACAGAGGGAGGCTCTCAGACAAGAGATCCCTCAATCGGCCATCTGGGACAAACTACACGTCAACCCAGAGGTCAACCATCTCCTCAACCGATTGCCAAGGTTGCTAGCACACCATTACATCATCCTGCAAGATCTTTGGGCGAAGAGTGACCAAGAGCATCGAAGACAACAGATACTACAATGGTACGAGGAAAGGTACAAGCGGGAGGAGGAATGTACAACCCAATAAGGAAAAAAACCGAGTACCAAGTGGGCAAGAAACACAGGAGGAAAGGGTACGACAATCACTCAAATTAAAGGAACAAGAAACCCGATGGAAAAGACTAAAACAAATTGTTGAAGAAACAAATAAAGACCTTAATGAAATAAATCAATCTATTGTTAAGTTGCACCAAAACCTTGTTGAGGAAAGTGACGAAGGAACTTTCAGGACACCATTAGCAGTAGACAGAGAAAAACTAAAAATAATGAAAATGAACTTCTAAAATAACTTGAAAACAGTATAAGTCGTATTCAAGAATTGTCCATATCGGACGATGAGGGACCAAGGATTGGAGGATCCGAGCCAAAGACCCCTAGGCAGATAGAGTACCAATACGAACCCCAGGAGACTCAAGGTGCAGAGGACACTAAGAGGGGACGTGTTGGTGACCCGTACATGGTCGAGAGTGCAAGAGAGTCACTAGAACAACAGGGTAGAAACATGGTGACTCTGCCAGCCGAAAGGCAGAAGCTGCCAAAGTTCACGGGAAATGGTTCAAAGGATCCGGCAAGTCACTATAAAACGTGTGAGACAATATGGATAGCAAATGGGTAGGACGATGTGGATTATTGGCTACGAGCATTCCCAACGTGAAGAGGCATTGCCGGAATTGAAAATTTTCACCGGAATTGGGTAGCACGCCAAAGGCTGCAGCAATTACTCCGAGAGCATTTGAAGAAAGAATTTTAAACTTCTTAGGGTTGACAATGAAATTGTAGCAGAAATATATAACCTGGAAACGAAAGGAAAAGATGAAAGTAGCGGGCTACGATGGCAGACTCAAAGAAGAGTTGTTGGTGAAGCTGGAACCGTGGTAGATGATAAAGGCTGAAATGGCCCGGTTCATTGAAGACTGCTTCCCTCCCCTACGAGGAGAAATAGGGGTGAGCTCCATCATCGTATGCAGAAAACTACAATCGTGTGATGGACATCAAGGGTGAGAAGAAGACATCCTCTCAAGGGAAGAAGAAAACTAACGACAATGATAGTACGGAGGAGAGCAGCGAAGATGAGTCAAAGACTGTACAAGCTCTCCAACAAAATATGATGAGGATGATGGAGCTAAGGCTAACAAGGAGAGTTCGAAGGAGCCCAAAGAATTATGGTGTACCGAATGCAAAACAAGTCATACCAAGGAAAATTGCCCAAAGAAATTGTTCTATGACATCTACCAAGTTATGGGACACTCTATCAAGGAGTTCCCGTTCAATCTAAAGGCGAGAAGTTCTCAAGTGTTCTTCACACAAGAGGAATAGTCAACCCCTCCGACCACACCACCAAAGCCTCCGAGTAACAATGCATCCCCTAGAGGTTACTGCAATAACTGAAGAAGCAATAACAATACACCAAGAAGCAAGATCCAGTACGATAGTAAGGGCAAACCCATGATACAATGTCGAAAGTGTAATGAATGGGGTCACTTCGCCAGGGAGTGCCAAAACAATCAAGGTACGGGAGGAAGACTATGTAAGTGGTGTGGACCGGATGATCACGAAGATATCGACTGTCCGAAGCAGAAAGGCATAAATATGTTGGAGGTGCCAACAAGGAGGTTCTGGCAATCACAAGAGCACAAACGAAGAAAGCTATTTATCTAGACCCTTGTACAGAGAAGGAAAGACTCAAAGAAGCTAGAGCGGAAGTGGAAGAGGCAATGGCCAAGGAACGAAGAACCTCCAAGGTGACTAGTACGCCGTTGCAATCGGAGTTTAAGAAAAATATCATACAGCAAGTGCTCCACACAACCGTACCCATCAAGGTAACAGACCTTCTGCAAATGATGCCCCAACTAAGAGTAGCACTAACGAATGTCGTCAAAGACAACATAAACCATTAGGAGGGTCCAACCGAGCATACTACATAGCCATCGACATGAGAGGTCCCGAACCTCATGCTACTCGCAGTGAACATCAGGAGGAAGCCTACCATTGTACAGATGAAGATCATGGGGAGGAAACTCTCCAATACCATCATCGACAGAGGCTTGGGAGTAAATGTACTACCAAAAGAAACCTGGAAGTGTTTGGGGAAGCCAACTCTCTAGCCCCCCACATTTCACCTGGTAAGCGATGATCAACACGGAATCAAACCTCTCAATACACTAATGGCACAGAAAGTATTGATTGGCACACAATAGTTCCTGTTGAATTTTGTCATCATCCCTCTGGAGAAGAAGGCATACAACACACTGTTGGGGAGAGCATGGCTTATTGCTACCAAGGATAATCATAAATGGAAGTGGAATACACTCTCGATTGAGAGCGATAGGAGGAAGTACGTCATCGACATGAAAAACCAAGCCGTCAATGAAGAACTGGCATCTTCTGGATCATAATCAAACAGGGGAGAGACAGATATGGATGAAGGAAGGCTATGGAGCTAAACAATGAGGGCATACTTGAACTCGAAAGTTACTCAGAAGATGAGACAAGTTTGTTGAATGGCCTATTTCATTGGCAAATGGAGGATTATTAGGTGTTCCGCCAAGAGTGTAACATGTTACAGATCAAAGAAATCCAGGAAGAAGAGGAAAAGGGCACATCTAGCCAGACACTTCCGATTGGAGAAATCCAGGAAGAAGATAAGGGCACGACCAACCAAACACTTCCAGCCAAGTACAGAGAGTACAATGAGGGAGCAGATCTAGATGATATTCACAAGCTTGAACGTGACAAAATAACCAAAGTACGAGGTGACGAGAAAAAAACAAATAAAAGAAAAATGGATGAAAGAGAAAATGAAAATTGTAAAAAGCAAAAAATGAATGGAGAAGAGTCAAAAATTGAAAAAATTACAAAGGTGGAGGCAAAAAATGAAAAATTCAAAAAAAACTAAGTAGCCGGTTCGGGTTAGGTTGGTGGTTAGGGGTTGATTAAGCGGTTAAATAAAATTTTTAGAGGGGTAAAAGGTTCCGGTTCGTCTTGAGTTCGTTAGTACCAAATTACAAAATATATAAAATACCTATATATATATATATATATACAGCCTAGAAGCATGTGAATTAGGATTAAATTTTAGAATATCACATAGCGGTAACATCATATAAACAACAAAACCACCATAAACTTGAATGTCATTTAAAACATGCATGATAAATATTCATTGTTCAAACTTCAAGCTCAATATTACATAGTTACCGGGAGACGCGTCTCCCCCCCTCTGAGACGCGTCTCGGAGACGGAGACGCGTCTCCGGTACCGGAGACGTCTCTGGAGACGCCTTCTGTCGTCTGGAGACTTCTGCCAGAGTTTCCGGAGTACCCTGCCGTCTCCTGTTGCAAAAAATGACGTCTCCCACAAAAAAAAAAGCCTAAAATGTGAACTATGATTATGAAATATGAAGTATGAACTCTTTGACTCTTTGACGCAATGACATTTGTGTATTTAAAGTTAATGTTCATTGTTAAACTTTACTACTGCTCTTGTTTTGAAAGTTCAATGTCATCATATTTTCTATAAATTATTAATTTTTTATATTTTAAATTTTTATTTATATTAAAAAAATGGCGTCTCCAAGTACCCCCGTCTCCTATTTTCAAAAAAAAGCCGTACCGGTACCAGTACCAGTCTCCCGTACCAGTACCAGTACCAGTCTCGCGGCAACTATGCAATATTACAACACTTTCAAAGTTTTAATCATCATATGGATTCTCTAGATCATCCATATCATTGTCAACATTGACATTAGATGTAGTAGGAAGACTAGATGAATCACAAGTGCCAATGGCACCATCACTAGCACTACTAATGTGCCCATGCCCCTGTTGGATATCCTCATCCCCATATGCAATATGTTGGGAACTGCAAGCATCCAAGTCAGTATCCTCTGGCACTATATCCCACAACTTCGTCTCCCCGTCCTTGTAGTTAGGTTGTTTGTGTGAAAGGAGACGCAAGTTGGAATGCACATATACTAAGTTCTCCGCTTTTTTTGACAGCAATTTATTGCGCTTTATTGAGTGGATGAAAGAATATGTGCTCCAATTCCTCTCAGATGCGGATGAACTAGCAACCTATGAAGACAAAGTAAACAATTAAAAATTTATAAATGGAATTATGAAACTTTTAAAACTAAAATATGAAAATTTATTAAACTTACTTGTGATAAAAATTTGATTGCAAGGGGCTGCAAATTTTGGAAGTATTGTCCATGGAAGTACCACCAAGAATGAACATCCTTTAAGAACCTATCACGGGAGGCATCAACATCTAGATGATTTGAGTGCACAAAATCAGTGAACTCATCTGTGACTACACTCCGCAAATCTCGATCAGGGAAGAGTCTCACAAATGCTGCCTTGTACCCTTCAGCCACTTCTAAATCTCTATATGGAGGAAGCCTTCCTGGTTGTGAAAGAACCTAAGAGCTGTAGTATTTTGGAGTCAATGCAAAGGCAAGAAGGTGTAATGGAGTTGTCATTTTGTTCCATCTTTCTTCAACAATTGTATGCACTTGTTTGAAGAAAGTCTCTTCAGGGTCTTGCTCTCTTGCATTTATGATGCACTTGATCTTCTCAATCATTGAGTCTATACCATCATATATTTGTCCAATGCATGGCTTGTCCATGTCAGTATATCGAATCATACTCAAAATGGGCTCGGTGAAGCTAAGGAGATACTCCACACGATCCGACCATGAGTCATCTAATATCAGGCTCCTAATTCTTGTTGCTCTTTCAGTGCTGCTTTGCCTCCATATAGACCAATTGGTGCTAATTACCATGCTAGAAAGTGCTTGCCTAACTTTTACAAGTCGTCTCAAGACGATTGTATTAGAGGCAAAGCGGGTTTCTGCAACCTATTGCAAATTAAAAAAAAATGAATATTTAAAAATAAACTTTAAAGAAGAATTTAAATTAGATTGAACAATCAAATTATGAAAATCAGAAAATGACAAATGTAAATATTACTTCTCTTACCTTCAATAGCTCCAATTTTGAAAATGTTCTAAGGATCCCTTGAGACAAGTGGTGGTTGGTGAAGAACATCTGAATGTCCTCAGCCTCAGTATACAATTGTTTGATCCATTCAATTTTATTCCCAATCTTTTGCAGCATAAGATTGAGTGAATGGACCGCACAAGGTGTCCAAAAGATATGTGAATATCTTTCCTCAACCAACAACCCTACAGCTCTACAATTCTTTGCGTTGTCCGTTACAACTTGAACAACGTTGCGGGCTCCCACTTGCTCAATGGCTGCAATAAGAATATTAGCAATAAATTGCCCATCTTTTACTTGCCCCTCACAATCCACGGCTTTCAAAAACATTGCCCCTTTAGGGGACACCGCTATGACATTGATCAAAGGCCGATTTTTTGATTCCTTCCAACCATCTGAAACAATGGACACACCTGTCTCAACCCATGAATCTCTTATTGGCTTCAATGCATCTTCAACCAACTCAACCTCCTTATCCAATAAAGTGCTACGCACCTTCTCATAACCCGGGCCCTTGTACCCTTGTGGAGCTTCATTAACCGCTCTCAACATCTCTTTCCAATATGGAGAACGAACAACATTAAAAGATAATCCATTGGCATATATGCATCTTGCTACACATTGGTCGGCAAGGGCTCTACTCTCATTTTGAAATGCAACTTCCACAGGTCCCTTTGCTCTCTTGTTTGCAAAAGGTTGTGCACTTTGAGCTTGAAGATTTGGAATGGCCATAAATGGGTGGTCTTCTACCACAATATTGGGATTGGGATTAGATGGGGCTGCATTCCCTTTGATTTTTTATTTGACAAAGGGTGATTTCCTTTTTGGGCTTCCCGTTGATCTGCTAGTTCTTGCTCCATAATGTATTTTGCAACTGTCTCAGGGTCAATAGGAGCATCTTTCTTTCCAGGGCAAGGTGAGATGCCTTTTCCAGTTATGCCACACAAATGTGCTTTCACCCTATGGTATGAACTAGAATATTGAACATCACACCCATTGCATTTCCAAACATAACCACCACCACCTGGAAGCTGTCTTATCATTTCAACATACTGCCATAGAGGAGAATTTGCATTTGTTTTGAACTTTGGGTTTGGTTTAGCTATGGAGCCGGAGGTAGAACCCATTGACATTGTGATTCCTATGGCAATTTGTTTTGCAAACAACACATTCAAAATTTGAATGAAAACAAAATATAATAATTTTTAAAAAATTAAAACCTAGCTCTTTTGAATCTTGCACAATGTATACATTCATAGAAGAACAGAAAAAAAAAGATGCAAAACAAAGTTTCTGTTTGTAAAACAAAAAAAAAAGAATGAAAAAATGAGAAAAACATACCTTTTTGCAAAAATAATCTTCAACAATCTTTGTAGCAGCCAATGAACACTTGCAAATCTGTAGGAATGGCAATGCAATCGTTGTAGAAGCTTCAACAATCAATATTCAACTCCTTTTGTCAATCCAACAAGTTAAAATAAGAAGTCAGCCTCTTGAAATGAAAATGCTTGTTTGCAAAACAAATGAATGAAAATGAGGCAGTTTAGGTGTTTAACATGTTTTAGAGGTCACTTTTAGGGTTCCCATGGCGTGGGTCAAAGTCAAAGGGAAGAAAAACATTAAAAAAAACATAAAACATGCACTTTTTGCCGCCCACACGCCCGGGTTCGCCTTGGGTTCGCCTTGGGTTCGCCCGGGTTCTGCCCGGGTTCGCCCGGGTTCTTCACTGGCGAACCAAGGCCCAAATGCAAGGACCCTGGCCGAACCAGCAGGAGGACCGGACCAGGACCCGGACCCAGGGCGAACCCGGACCAGGACCCGGGCCAGAACCTGAAGAACCGGCTACATAGAAAAAAAATAAAGGAAAAGTTAAAAGTTGGAAAAAATGAAAAAAATAAAGTGAGAAAGTTTAAAATGAAAAAAATGAAAAAATTGAAAAGAGGGAACAAGAAAATCAAAGTGAGATGAAGAAAAAATTGAAATAAAGAGACAAATATTAAAAAATTGAACAAAGGAGAAAAAATTTAAAAAAGTGAAAGTAATTAAGGCAAAAATCAAAGTGAAATATTATTGAATTAAACAATATGAAAGCAAGGGAAAATTTTGAAAAGGTCGTACAACTAAGAGTGGATTGTAAAACTCAACAAAGGGAGGAATTGAAACACGAACAATTTATGCTATCGTTGTTACAAGGCAACCTAGTGCGGCGAAAAGAGGAAAGCGCACATGGAGAAAACCAAAGATCGTACACCAAAGGACACATAAAACCAAGCAAAGGAAAAAAGACAATTTCATATCATATGGCTCACAAGAAGCAAAAAGAGGAAAATAGGCATCATACAACATACAAACAAGGACAAACCGTACAATGTACGAAAATCAAAAAGCATAAAATAAAACACTTCGTACGGGGTTTGGAAGCCAAACAAGGGACTCAACAAGTACAATTTGTATGCTCAAGGAAGATAGGAGGTAACGTATGACATTCAAGTATTGCAGGTCGTATGGTACGGAGCAGACAAATTGAGGTCGTACGGAACAAATAGATTGAAGTCATTTAAAGCCAACATATTGAGATCACACGGATTGGCAAGACAAAACTATATGAAGGAGATTTTCAATTCATCGTACAACAGGGAGTGAACATTTTTGGAAGGCCCATACGAAGCCAGCCAAAAGACCGCACAAGAGAGGCAAGAAAGGTTGTACGACCATCGTACGATGAAGTTGGGAACACGTATGTAGAATCAGTAATTGGAATCATACAGTTGAAGGCTACACCAAAATTAGAAGGCATTGAACAGAGGTTCGTACGACATTCAAAAAAGGGAGAAAGAACTGTATGGAATTTTAAGGTGAAGACTGTACATCAAATTCGGACCTGTACAGTAGAAGTGAATAGAGCAGCGATGAGAAGGAATTTCTTACATCATACGATTGGTGGTGTGAAGGAATTCGTGGCGAGTGAAGTTGCAATAGAGGTGACTGTGAAAGATAGTAGACATCAAAATGTACGACCAATCAAGTGGCTAGGGTGCATCGTGAGGCAAGCACAATTTCCAATCACACAACAATCAATGATCATACAGTTCAACACGCTGAAATCTCTAATTTCTGGCATGGTCAACAATATTTGGAACCTCTTGAAAATTCATGAAAATGATGTACGCGATGTAGTTCGGTGTGGTTTCAGAAGTCTAAAATTGGCCTTGGCGGCGAGGGCTCCTCCCCTCAACCCCGCCTTGTATCGCGACAAGGAGCATGCCAATGGAACCTCTTGAAAATCATGAAAATGATGTACGCGATGTAGTTCGGTGTGGTTTCGGAAGTCTTAAATTGGCCTTGGCAGCGAGGGCTCCTCCCCTTGACCCCGCCTTGTACCGCGACAAGGAGCATGCCTAGGGCGCTACCCCTGGACCTCACGAGGGGCGCTACCCCTCCACCCTGTTGGGGGCACTACCCCTAGACCCCCATAAGGGGCACTACCCCTTGACCTCATTGGGGGCGCTGCCCCTTGACCCCCATCAGACTCATTGGAATTGCCAAGTCCTAGGGCAGCCAACTATCAAAGTACATCCAAAGCCACCAATATCATAGTCAATTCACCCAACCTCACACCCAACACATACACTACCCTCACAACCAGCACAATCGAAACCACGAACAAAAGAGTCCAACACAGTGTACATTGCGATCGGTGATCCAAACGTCAATGCAATTGGACAACAGTTGGACATGGGCCATGATCCCTTAATGGTACATGAGGCCGAGAGGATCTTGGTGGTTGTGTAGCCAAAATGTGAAGGCCACTTCCTTCAGCGTCTTATATTGCATGGGTGGCAAGGAGTAAAGACGACCGAGAATACCAAGCGAATGTTGGCTGAGAGAGATGGCTAGTTGGGAGAGGACATAATATTGGTAGAGATGGATACATAGATGGTTGATGTGCAGCGATTCTTAGCCAAGAAGGACGGTCACTTACAGGAGGACAAGGATTTGGATAGTAGGGAACAAGAGCTTAAGAAGGCGAAGGCCAAACTAACTGAGGTGGTCCAGGTGGTGGAGCTTGCACGTGCGAGGCAATTGGCAACAACCCAAAAGCTTCAACGCGACCAGCAACAATCAACGACGACCCCTACATCATTTGAACATCCAAGGGCGCCTTCTCACCCTCCCTCTTCTTAATTTCCCATTCTGTAACCCCGTTTTGTTATTTGTCGTCTGGAAGACGACTACTTTTGTGGGGGGGGATGATGTAGTTTCTCATAGTCAGCCGTAGCTGGTTATAATTAAATAAAACTATGATCACATTGCAAATATTTCATACACTTGATGTCACATGTTTTGGAAAATTAAGTCCCGATTAGTTGAATTGGTTGTTATGAAGCGTCACGACGGTTGGTTTCTCAACCACCACTAGTGACTATATGTACTGGATTTTATTGTAATTGAGAACAATGTTGTGATGTTGACATGATTATATTAGTAACTATGACATTGTACTACATGCTATTACATTCTGATGTTATATTCTAGAATAGGTAATTGTACTTGGTTACAGTGAATCAATAAATGAAGTGTTGTGACCTTTTCACACATCGCCCCATTCAAAATGGGCACCCCTAATTTTTGCTCCATTCTGGTCTTTTTGGCTTTGGTTTTTGTCTCTCTCTCTGTCTGTCTCTTTTCTGGTGTTTGCCTTTCCGGGGACGTTCCCGTCTGTGAGCTTAAACGTAAAATTTGGCCAAGTCTGAAAATTAGGGTTTCCATCCTTTTGAGGTCAATCGAGGTCCGAACAAAGTGAATATATTGAAAATAAAGGTTAACATTGAGGCGTTATGCTTTGACAAGCTTCAAGCAATTTTCATCCAGTTGGAAACACTTACTATTTTTAGTAAGTTTACAATTAAAATCACCAGCATTTTGAGTTTCAAGCAGTCCACAGCGCATTGAGAACACATCAAGCTGCTTTCGTGTACAAGAATTTGAGTTAAGAAGCGGACAACACTATTTTAGCGATTCGAGCTTCCATGGCGAGATTCAAAGGTTTAGATGATACAAAATTTCAATGCATATGCGGAAATTCCTTTTGGGTTTCAAAGACCTTGATATAACATGCAAATGCATGAAGACAACTTTGAGTTCACCTTTAAGAGGCTATTTTAGGGGACATGTCGGGGTTTTCTTTGCATGCATATTCCTTATGGGTTTTGAGGAAACATTAAGCGTGACATGCACAAAGCGGAGATGGTCACTCATTTAGAACACTGGTACAGCGAGGTGCATCATGACCACCTCGGCACTTGAGGCTCTGCGCAGGCGATGCGCAATGCAACAAAATGAGAATAGCGGAGATCGGTACAGTATGGATGCAAAACAAATTAGGGTTTCGGCGGGGCCGAAAAGGAGTAAAAAAGTCGAGAATTTTGAAAGCCAAACCCGCGATGACATCTCCCAAACTTCTCTGCTGAAGGTAAAATTTTGAAAGCAAAGCGGAGCACTTACTATTTATAGTAAGTCATTTTGGAAACAAGCTAAAAATAGGAAGTCAGCATCAGGCGCCGATGTCAGCAGGCAGGTCACGTGGTGAGGAGCGCATCATTCGAATTTCAAATCAAACGGAGTTGTGAAGGTATCAGAAGCAGGCAGTTTCTATAAATAGCAAACCACCTTCAGAAATGGGCTAAAAATAGCAGGCCAACCCGAAATAGTAGTGTCAATAGGCCAATGAGGTCATGAAGATGCAGTGTCTAAAATTTCAAAACGATCTGAGCTTCTGAAGTGTGAAAATCAAGGGGGTTACTATTTATAGTAAGGCACAGAGAAACAGGCAAAGATGAAGAAAAACGGCTAAGTCTGAGGCTTCATCCTGTATCAACATGAAAATGCGCCCTCAAGGATGAAGAGACATAAAATTTTCCAAGTCAGAATAAAAATCCTCCTGCCTGGGTAAAATGCGCCCTCATGCAAGATCTCATGCTTGAAAATTTTCTAAGTATAAAACTCGTCCACCTCCTATGGCAAAATGCGCCCATGCAACAAGCAGGTCAAAGAGGTCAACAAAGTTTATCCTTCACCCATGGCTAAATGGGCCCACATTGAGAGAGTTGATAGCAAAATTTTCTAAGGTATGGACTCATCCTCCACCACCCTTCATTTGCGCCCATCCTTCATCAAGTAGGAAATGCACCCAAGAAAGTCAAAGAAGTCAACAAACTTCATCCTTCAGCCTATGCAAAATGCGCCCAAATGGGGCCATGTGAAGATAAAAATGAGGAAGCCCAAGGGTCACTTGTTGGAGGCGTTGAAAGTTTTCATCCTCCTCTACATGAGAAATGCGCCCAAGTTATGGTCAACAAGTCAAAGAAAATCCAAAAAGTTTCTAAGTTAGAAACTCGTCCTTCACACATGCTCAAATGCGCCCAAGTGAGGGCATGCAAAGACAAAACGAGGGAGATGAAAGGTCACAAGAAGGTGTGGTAAAGTTAATTCTCCTACACATGTAATATGTGCTATGTAAAAGAGTGAGTCAGGAGTGAAAGGTGGTAAGCGAGGTAAAAGTGAAGATGGAGAATGTTGCCTGGGCGTGGTTATTATCCTTCCTTAAGTGCCACATGCACCTAAAGTGTGTGTAGGGTGGTGAGTGGAAAATGAAATATGCTAGGCGCGTTGAATATTCCTTATGAAGTATGATTTGCGCCTAAGGCAAGTAAGGTGATATAAAAAAATAATAAGACATGCCAAGGCATAAGGTGGTGAATAAAATAAAATATAGAGGGCGTTGAAATTAAAATCCTCCATGATACGTGCTTTCAAGAAAATTCTCTAAGTGAGTGAATAAATAAAATTTTCTCACCAAGGCAAAATGCATGAAGTTGAGTAAAACCTCTAAGGCAAAATTTTCAAAGTGACTCAAAATTTTTCTAAGGCAAAATATTTTCTTCCTTAGAAAATACGCCTAGACCTAGGGTGGTGAAATTCTTCTTGAAGCACAAATAAATTTTCCAGAGATGAAGTTAGAAGATATTGGCATTGCAGGATGAATTAAAAAATTTCTCAAGTCAGAGCAACAAGGTGTTCACAAAGATAAGGAACGGATTTAAATTGATTGAATAATATTTTTCTAAGGTTCAAAATTTTAAAAAAAATTTAATGAACCCGTTCGTTGCATACCCATGGATTCGACAAGTTCTGAGGAAAATTTTCTTCTGGGTACTAATGATCTTCGATGAGAAATGGATTTCTCTGTCTTCCGCACTTCGCCAGGGCCTTCAGCATGAAGAATTTAATCGGTGCTCGAATTGTGAACTTTCCTAAGGGAAAATTTAAAATTTTCTAAGGCAAATTTGAATAAAATGTGTTTTCAAAAGGAAAATTCTTCGAAGATGAATTTAAAGTGAATTGCCTAGATGATTTCAATCGAGTTCTTCACAAATGAGTTTTCCAGAGCGTCAAAGATGATTCAAATTGAGAATTTGCAAGACAGAACTTCAGCTGGTGAATGGAAATTGATTAAAAAATGAATTTAAATTAAAACATTTTCGAAAGTGAATTTAAAATGTGACAGTCAAAGTTGAACTTCTAGAAGAATGAGATTCTTGACGTCAAATGACAAGTGTCAAAAATACCAGGGAGGGAAATTCGAATGAAGTAGTGGAAATTTAATTCACTGGCTAAACTTAGCCGCCTTCTAGAATTCGAATTTCCTATAAGTGCTGAAGGTTATTCACTTCTTTTTCACGGCTGAAGAAACTCAATTTACTCTGAGTCCAGTGTTGAGTTTGAAATCTGTTGAAGAAGTTCGAATTTTTGAAGAGGAAGTTGCTGAAGACTGAAGTGCTGAATGAAATATTCCGAGCCAAATTTTTTCGTTTTTACAAGTTACAAATTACAATCAATGCACCCGTTAAGGTTAGAGGATAAACCAAAACGTGCAAAAGCAACTCTAACCAGAATGTACACCAGGATCCCAATGTGGGCAAGGTGTGAGCATTGGTCAGAGGATCTAAAACAAACTGTTTATGCTGTAACTCTAACCAAGAATGGCGCCGATGATGGCGAGCATATGGTCAGAGGATCTTCTACTCTAAATGTTGAAAGGGAACTCGACGTCAAGTATGTGCTACCCAATCCAATACGGAGTGAGGGGCGACCATATGACGGAGTATTTACAAATATCAATGCATGAAAGAAATGCTGAAAGCTGAAAGGACTCAACACCCAGAATGTGCTTGCTAACCCAGAATGGGAAAGTAGCTACCATAGGGCGGAGATTTATCGATTACAGATTAATACTGAAGGTAGGACTGAGTATTACAAATCATGACAAAGCAATATTAAAGAACACTGGTCAGTACTACTGCCAGCTTACAACAAAGAATTATTGCCTGCGATGTCAAGATATCATATGCTTTTCAAATGGTACATTCAACAATAAATCTGCTACAGGCCTTTAAATAACCTCAACACCAAATCCAAATGAGAAGATGCAGATTTCTGCGGACAGTTTATGACAGATCTGTATTTTTCAATTTTTAACCAGCAACATAGAAATTCACAGAAAGATTCATAACTCATTCCTCTCTTACCCAAATGACCTCAACTCAGATGCAAAACACTACTATAATGATGGTGCCTAAGATGAATGCAAGAAACCAACGCGAAATGCCTTAATTTATTTATGCACGGAATCCAAGATGATGCAGAATGGTACGGCCCAGCAAGAGGGGCGATTCTTTCTTAAAAATCACAGCCTTAACCAAAAAATCTATAACTTAGAGAATATGTTCGCCCTTCACAGACAAAGAGAATGAGACGATACCCAGAAGGAATATTTTTGTATTTTTCAAGTTGTGAGCAAAAACATAAATCTGCTGTATTAAATGATGCAAAATGCTGAAACCCACTAATATGCAAAACAGATCTAATAATGCACAAGCTGAAAACAATGCTCAAAACTAAATGCAAACTCACAAATCTATCTTAAATCACCACTAGTCGCTGTCTTTCAAGCGAGAAGCAATGCCCAAGCTAGGAGGCCTTCATTCCTCGAAGCAATCCCAAAGCCAATCCGGCAGCATAACATTCCCGTAGATAAAAGATGTGAAATGATGCTCAAGGCCTCCTTTTTATAACTTCCTGTTGACTTCTCAAAACCCTAAAAATCCACTTAAATGCCAAACCCTAATCCTCTCTCCAAAATGGCGTCCTTTTCCTTTCAAGCTTAATATTGATATTTTAATTAAATTCACCTTGATAAATGCGCCCTCATTTAGCTTGCTTTGACTTTGGAAAATTCAATATAATTTTAATATATCCTCAATGATGGCGCCACCCTTCAAGTCCACCTTTTAAAATAACATTAAGTTATTTGACTAGGCCAAGGTGATAAAATAACATTTAAAATATAATGTTATTTTTAAGTGAAATAAGCTCATCCCCCAAAACTGCATTCTGAAGCCCGAAACTAAAAACGCCACTGGAGTCAATTGAAGAGGAAAGTCAACTGCCTGAGACCAACCTGTTCATTGCCAAAAATAGAATTTACTAAAAATAGTAAATTCCTGGAAATGCTCAGAATGCCGAGACGAACATACCACTGCGAAGCTCTCTGAAAACCCAGAAAGAATCCGCCATTGAATCCACCAGCTCTGAGCAAAGACATCCTTAAAAATAGGAAACCCTAATTTTACCTTTCGACTAGCCTTCGGGTTTCCAGAAAAAGGCCAACGGTCACTGGAAAGATCAGGTTCGAGAAGGGGACATTACACTGAAGGAGCTCGAAATTTTGTTGTGGCTGTAATTGTTGAAGAGGTTCGAAATTTTGCTGAAGCTGAAGGCTGAAATCTCAATTTGTTGCTGAGATTTGAAGTTGCAATGCAAGTGAGAAATTCGAATTTCAAAGAGTGCAGTTGCTGAAGCTAAGGAAGTGCGCACTCACCAAGCTACTTGAAATTGCTGAGTGCGAATTTAAAAGTTCAACTACTGAAGTAAAGTGGACGATTTTATCAAGGCTCGAAGTTGCTAAATGTGAAGTGAAGTTGCTGAAGCTTGCTTAGAAATTTTCTAAGTATTGAAGTTCGAAGTCTGTTGGAGAAGAAGTTGAGGTTTGCGAATGAGAAATAATATTGCAACTTCTTGAAGTCGACTGGCAGCCCTGCAAAGCATTTTATTTATTTTCTAAATTAATTTACTCATGGATGTTCATTGTTTTGCAGATGGCTGAAGCAAGAACAACTGGCAAGGACAACAATGGTGCATCCAGGCAAGCAGTTATCAAGAAGCTGAGCAAGACATTTATGCCAAAGTCAAAGTTCACTTCGAAGTTGGGCAAGCTAACTGATACCAATTTGGGCTCTTTCAACTTGGAAGCGTTCAAGAATAAAATACTAGGAATTGCTAATCATCAACCTTCGGCCACTTCACACAACATTGTTCGAAGTGGATTATATGCAGCTGCTGGTTTCCCACCAGCCATTCAGTGTTCGGAGCTGATGATGGAGTGCGCCAACTGCTACGAGAAGGATCACAGATCAATCATGTCACCAAATGGACAAGTGCTCACCAACCTCACTCCTACTGCCATTGGTGAAGCTTTTGGAATCCCAGTGCATAGAAACATGATTTACAAATCGAGGGAGCGAGCTGAGCGAATGTATGCTTCTGCATTCGAGAGATGTACAAAGACAATCAATACTCACTGGATGAGCAACCCCAAGCCCTCTCGTACGAAGCTACCAAGACAAATCATAGCAGATGACTTGAAGCAGGAGTATTGTGATCTTATCATGATGCTGAGTCGAGTTGGAGGTTGCCTGCAATCGTTTATTTTTGAGCCGTGGATGTTCTATTACATCAACCTCGTGCTGGAAGGAAAGGAGTATGTCAACTGGGCTGCAATGATCAGTGACAATTTGCA
>VDFB02320475.1:0-42366 GCA_007258455.2 Sequoia sempervirens | reverse complement strand
CTCTCACTATGATCATCCACTAAAGATTTGACACAAATGGATGCAAGCATCGATAATCATGATAATCATAATTGTCCTTCTCCTGGTATCTCTCCCATTGGTGATGAAGGTATCTTGATGAAAGAAGACAAAATCATTGAAGATCATGAAAGTATTCCTTGTATCCCTTCTCCTCCCCCTTTCAAAGACCTTATGACACACAAAGCTACAATCATTTCCCCTCCCTTACTGAGTCCTCATTCATCTCCCAACACCTCCCCTAATTGTGAAAATGCTACAATTGTGAATGATCATGAAAAACACAGTTGTGTGGAGGATATGAATGAGAGCTATGACAATCCTACTTCTCCTCCTCAAGAATAAATTCTAGTACATGAGGATGTAAGTGTGGATCATAATAACAATCAACCATTTTCTTCTCCTAATATCTTCTCTACACATGAAGAAGATAGTTTAGTGTTAGAAGATATCATTGGTGAAACTCCTAAAACACTTATTCCTCCATTCCCTGATGTCTCTGCCATTTGGGAAGATCTTTTTGAACACACAAGTTCAATGATTAGTAACCATGAAACTCCTAGTTATCCTTCTCTTGATGTCTCTCCTATGAGTGATAAAGCTATCTTTCTATATACAATTATGACATGTAATGAACACTTTAACTCTCCTCCTAGGGTCAATATTATGGCACATAAGAATGATACCTTAGAGAAAGCATAAAACCACATAGAACCTTCTTCTCCTATCCTCACTCTTGATGCTCAAACAAATTCAACCCTTCATCATCACCCTATGTGTCCTAACAAACAAGCTCACAATACACCCACCTCATTCTTCCAACTCATGGTCTTTGTGATTGTCCTTTCATAGCCATCAACCCATCCAATAAACCTTCACTCAACATCCATACTATCACCAACCATTCTACCAAGAAATATTTAGCCTTGGTACATCCTAAATTGATACATAAATAACATTAGTTGCTACTCATTGCCATGTAATATTTATAGGATCATAGAATTCTCACTATTACATTTTTCACATCCCTTGCAAGGGGCAGCATACCGTCATCCATTCCAGACTCACCCTTGTCCTGCACTAAGTGGGAGCAAAGGGTTAGAAATCTGTATCCATGTATGTCACTTGTTGTTGTCTCTTTTTACTAGTCATTAACCTTTCATGACCAAATAAGAGAAAGATTGAGATGTGGACGACATGTCTTAAGATTGACTCACATGTGACATACTCCCTTTCTTCATGACACAACTTATTGAAAACATATGACTTGGCATAGGGATTTTTGAATAATCTCTCATATTCTCTTCTGCTCATAGTATGGTGTGTAGCAATTTTTTTAAAGTGGGGGCATACATAGACCACATCTTTTCACAAAATCTTCATAGCATGATTTAATTTTTCTTGTGATGTGTCCTCTTCTTGGTGGTGTCATTGGGTTTGATTCCTTCCAAGAGTGTATGATCAATTGAAATGCTCTAATGTGAACAAAGCATCCCATGGATAACAATATGACACTAGGGATAATGATCAACTGAAGTGGCCTAATGAGAATGAGGCATCCCATGGATAACGATCCAACCTCCTGACTTGTCCCCTCTTGGAAAAATTAGGCACAATGCTCCCTAAGAAGAAGACCCTATATGAACAAAGAAAATCCACCGAAATAAAAAATTTACATGACATTCAAAAACAGATTTCTTTTGGAAAAATAGCCTAGACTAATCCACAACCAAATGGCTCTACACCTTGTATTTTTGGATAACTCACCCATGATAACCGGTTCCATGGCCCCAGAGTGAGTATGCCAGACTTCTAGCTTCCATTGACCCGAAGTTCTATGGCCCAGAGTGAGCATCCTTTCCAACTCCATTCTTTCTTCTCATTCTTTCAATTGCATGATTATGTATCTTGATGGTTTGAATTAGGATCTTCGATCTTGGGGGCTTGGCCGCCTCCTTGATCTTTTTCATCCTTTTTCATCTACATCTATACACTTGGATCTCTTTTGAATGTATACTTTAGTGTGATTTTGAAGCAAGTTCATCTTCTCACCAAAGTGGGGCTGTGTCATGCAGAAAAAGTACCCTTTTCTTCACATGGGATTAATTGGACTTAATGAGGCCTTGATTCAGGTGTTGTGAGGCATTTTATGCATCCACACTAGGTCTTGGACCCTTTCAAATTGAATAACATGCTTTTAACGATGTCTTGTAAAGGTGTTGTAAAGTCTTGTAAAGGACTTTCACGCTTTTCTAGAGTTAATGAACCCATTTTATCCTAATTCAACATTATAAAATGTGTTTAATAGCATTATTACATCAATATAGAAGGCTTGTAAAACAAACTTAATGATAAACTAATGTTGTAATGTGTCTTGCACATTCACATTGGTTCTTGTGCCTTCCTAGGCTATGTGGACCTCATTTTAGTGTTGTAAAGTGTATCTAATCACACTTTCACATTGAATTCTATGTCCCAAGCCCTAATTGAAATTTACATCATCACTAATAGGCCCCTCTTAACCCATATTGTGCATCTCGAGGCCTAAATTGATGAAACACCTGACAAAGTTGCAATTTAGACCTTATCTCCTTATTCCAAGATTCATACACATCCTGTGTGCACACTTTCAGCTGATTCATTTTGCTGCGCTTTCATCATTCATTTTTAGGTGATTTTGTATTAGATAATGTGTTTTCAAACAAGTTGTCTTCATTTAGTTTCTATCCATTAGTCAATCGATCTTACTAGTTTCTTGCTTTCAAACATTACATCTAGTCATATTGCATCCATATTCCATTCATATTGCATTGAATTTGAATGTAACATAAGCATTTTTGGCCCTTCTTACTCCTTTTAGGTGAAAAACCCTAGAAGCGTTAGAAAGGATTAGGGTGCCAAAAATCTATGTTACAAAGAGCATACAAAATTATGTTGTTTTTCACCTAGAAAAATAACATAGTGTCACATGTCACTTTATTTATGATCACTATAAGTATTTTTCAAATATATTTAGTGGAATAGTATCTAAAATTATATATACATACATAAATATATTCAATGAATTACAATCTTGGGGACCATGCCCTATTTATTCTAAAAATATTATAAAATCCAACATTCAAAAATATATTTTTTAGCTTCATTAAAAGTATTATCATGTCCTACTACATGCTAATATAGAGGGCTCCAAACATAAAATCCCTAAATTCTACTAAGTTCACTAGGAAATTTTAGCATAATATCTTTACTCGCCTTCTTTTCACATTATTGCTCATTTATTGCAGATGATGTGGTGATGAGTAGCCACCATGACCTTATAAACTATTTATTTTGTATGATGAAAGGGTCATTTCATTGAAATAACCTTTCTCCACTAAATAACTCTTGTAGAATCATGTCTGATGCCCCTAGAAGATCCTTGTTGACCAAACAACAAGACATTATATTGGTAATTTATTTGTTTTTATTTAAGTCTAATAGTAACTCTACAAACATAACCATTACATATATATTTAATTTTTACCTAGGTTAAACCATTAGTCATTGCTTGGAAAACATTCATAGCAGCTCAATTAAAATTTTTTCTTGTCTCAAATCTAAAATCTCTTGAATTAAGACCATTTGAAAATGGTTATAGAAAATTTAAACAACGATTCCATCCTTAATACTAAAACATAGAAAAGGTGGTCTTAGGTCTAAAATGGATAGAGCTTAGGATCAATTTCCTTTTTCTAGGGTTTCATTGGGATGCAAATCAACAAGGTGATTAGATTGACTTTCAACCATGAAGGTGAGTCAATCAAGCCTTGATCTACATCCTTTTTGAGGGTTGAGAATTTATTGGAATTGAGTTTTCTTTATTAACCTAATTAGACTATGGTCCGTAATATGAAAAATGTACGATTTTGACAATTGATACACTGTAACAAAGATTTGTAGGAATACTTGAGAAGGGAAGAACATTGTGCACCTATCTTATAGATTTAAATGTAGTAACTATAGGAGGAAATAGTTGTTATTGTGAATAATTAATCTATTCACTATACTTAATTGTACTTAGGTTGATGATCTTAGACAACATCTTGTCTAATCAATTGTGCAACCTTTTAGATCTCTAAAGGTTACCGAATTATCTAGTAAACCTCATGCACACACCTTTTGAGATTGTAAGACTTTCCATCTCACCTCAAATGTCACTGAACACTTGGCACACAAGGTTGATGACTTGTTAATAGAGGTTGTTGCTTTGCACACTCCAAGTGTTCTTAAGGTTGACACCTATAGGACACTTGTCTACTCGTTTGTGCAACATATTGGGGTACCTATCAATCCACCTCATAGGTGGATTGCCTCATCCTTTCCTATATAGGAAAGCTCATATTGTAATCAAATCAACTCTTTTATCAATATCATTTTGATAATGGGAATCTAGGGATATTTTTTGCAAGTGTATCTTTTTTGAAGCATAAGTTTTTTTCTATCGTGATATTGGATGAAAATCCTAGCAATAGCTGCCCAAGGGAATCTCTATCCTTATATGACTATTCTAGATCAATTTTCATAGTCCTATAATCTTAGATCTAAGTACATGATTCCCATGATCTACAAACTTATCAGATCACTATCAGATAAATTTGTAGGTGAGTTTACATGAGATGACAAGGTATATGGTTTTTTAATGCAACAATGGATAAATGATCTACAAACTTTCTTCAATCCTCTCCAAACCTGAAACCTGCACATTCAAAGAGAAAGGTTGTGCCATTTAGGGTCTCTCCTTCGTCAAACCATGTATTAGTGTTTCCACTTCCACAATGGCAATGTCAATGATAGGAAGGAATGATGAATCAACAATGTGTTGCAACTCACCACCCTTCAATAGCTTCCTTGAAGGAAAGAAGTCATGCACATCACCTCAAGGTTTTGGATCTTTCTTCTTGAATTACTTGGAGACCTAAAAATGTTAGCCTTCATAAATAATGATAAAATGTACATAAACTCACATAGGATTTGACATGATGCTTGGATCTTGAATTGTTGTAATAAAGCTCTGAAATGCTACTCTTGACTTTCTTGATAGTGCTCTTGATAATAATTTTCACCTCTTGCTCCTTGTAGTTCCTTATTAGATTTCAAATGATGTAACAACTAGGCATTTATATGTAATTATGCTAATTTCCACAAATTAAATCCTAATAGCTAATATTTACAACTTGAATTAGAAATAATAAAATACTGAAACTTACATATTTGAATTTTGAGCCCAAAAAAATACAAGGAAAGAGTCACCAAAGGGAATCCCTTTCCTAGCCCTATTTTATGAGGATTTAGGTGCCAAGGGAAAAGCATTAATAATTTCATTTGTTCTATTCTTGCAATTTATCATAAAATGGTAAAATAAGCCTCAAAATACATAATTTAAGAAATTAGGAGTTCAATCAAGTCCAATAAATTAAGGGGGAGTAAAACATATTGTGAAATTGTCAAGGGTGACAATTTTTGACGCTACATTTAGCCCCCATTCTAGTGAGAGTATTAACTTATGCTTAGACTCACACTAAAGTAGAAAATCTATGTCAAGAGGGGTTTGATTGTACAAATATTGAAGATATAAAATGACTAAGGATCTAGGGAAAGTGCACAAGCCCCCTATTTAAAAGACTATCAAGGTGGAGTGTTTGAAATACATAACCTTAAGTTAGACCAATGCATTTTTGACATGTCCTTCAGTTTTCCCAATATTTCATGCATTTAAAGACATCCTAACTTATAAAATCTTTCAAACTTCATTTTTTTTTGGAGGCTTAGTTATTGATGTTTAGATTAGAGTCAATTTTTAAACAAGATATTTTTCATGGAAAAAGATAATTAATTTCTAGTTGGAAACCGAAAAAATGGATAGAAAACAAAAAAGAAGAATAGGGAAGTGGTTAGAGAAAATATATTAGAGTTTAAAATCTAAGAGTGTACACAATGAAAGCTCTAGAGAGAACATAAACAACACTTGTAGAGAGTGCATAACATAAGAAAAAAAACAATTTGTTGATAATTTTTGTAATATTTTTGTAAACACTATACAAATTATCTTTCATATAAATAGATAATATGTTTTTTGAATTTAAGAACTATCTTCTTCTATAATATTCATGGTCTTATTTTTACCACAAATTTATAAATTTAAAAGAAAAACATAAATAGAAAATTATTTTATATTATAATAGAAAATTTAAATGATCTATATAAACAAATCTATATCCAGGTATACTTTTAGCTTTAAAATGTATTTTCATATTAATTAACAATTTTCTTACATAGATCTATCAAAAATTTATTATAATCTATTAAAAAATTAAGCTCCAACTATAACTGAGTGTGATTACAAATACATGTGTATGCAACATGAAACCACTAATCACAAATAACTAGGACAAATAAGTGTGGTAACTAACATAAATATAATAATTTATGATTAGATTACAATCAATCATTTGTCCAATAGTATTTAAGCTCAAGAAATATCTCTATAGACTGAAACAAGAATATCAAGAATAATATAAAGAAATTACTCATATTTGTTAAGAAATCGCTTCAAAGAAACCAGTAGTGAGCCCACCTTCTAAATCAAGACAAGCCATCATGAGATTATAATTGTTTTCAAGTTCAAGGAAGCGATGGAAAGAGTGATTTAAATCACAAACTTGGATTTTTAAAATTGTTTCATTAGTATTAAGGTAAGCAAAATAGATTGTGGATTTTTTTTTTTTCAAATGAAATATGGTATAGAAATTTTAAAGAGATTTAGAATTTTCATCAAGAAACCTACATCAACAATAATATATCATAAGTCTTAAGTTAAGTAAGAAAGATTGTATTAGCAAAATAAATCTAACCTTGTACAAGAGCATGATTGGAAGCTTAATTTAATTAATAGAAATAAAATTTGGCATAATGAATGAATTAGAAGCATGATTTCGTATTTAAGGAGACAGTAAAGTATACACATTGGTAAGAGGAAAAAGAATCATGAGATATGTTAATGGTGCTATGGACTATGGAACTCTTTAAATACCATACCAAGTAAGTTAGAGCTAGTTGGATATATTGAAATTTGACATAATGAATGAATTAAAAGCATGATTTCATATTTAAGGAGACAATAAAGCATACATATTGGTAAGAAGAAAAAGAATCATGAGATATGTTAATGGTGCTATGGGCTATAGAATTCTTTAAATACCATACCAAGTAAGTTAGAGCTAGTTGGATAGATTGATAATGAGTAGGTAGGAAATTTAGATGAAAGAAAGAGAACATTGAGATGTGTCTTCCATTTGGGTTAATTAGGATCCATTTCATGGCCATCCAAGAAATAGAAAATAGTTTCTCTTTCCACAATAGAAGTTGTGAATAGCATAGTAAATTTAGTAGCATGCTAATCAATTTGGCTAAGGAGGATCCTAATAGACTTTGAGGAACAAGAAGATGGTAAAACCCTATATTGCAATAATATATCATCAATAGCTCTAACAATGAACTTAATTTTTCATGGATGAAGCAAGCATATTGGGATCCATTTTCATTTCACAAGGGAGTTAGTAGAACATGGAGAAATTAAAATTTAGGTTTATAAATTTGAGCAACAACTCATATATTTCACCAAACCACTCTTAAATGATAGTTTTAAATGCTTAACAAATAGTTTGTCAATTATGGATATAGTGACACCAACTTTGAAGGCTTCTCAATTTCTAAAAGCCATATGTAGTGAAATTTGTAAATCTTTAGGCTACTAAAAAGTCAACTTCAAAAATTAGCTCTAGAAAGTCATCTTTGGAATGTTCCAAAAATTTAGCTCTAGAATGCTTTAGAAAGTTAGCTCTAGAGGTCATATATAGTATCTCTAAAAAGGCATAGTTTAGGTTTGAAATTATAGAGTAACTATTTGAAAGACTTATGTTTAAGGTGGAGTGTTTGTAATACATAACCTTAATTCAAAGAAATACATTTCTAATAAGTCCATCATAATTTACCAAGATTTCATGCATATAGAGACATCCCATCTTATAGAATCTATAGAAATTCATTTATTTTTGGAGGCTTAGTTATTGATGCTTAGATTTGAATCAATTTTTAAGCAAAAAATATATTTTTTTTGGAAAAAAATAATTAATTGGTAGTTGGAAATCAAAAAAATGGATAGAAAACAAAAAGGAAGAATAGGGAAGTGGTTAGAGAGAATGGATTACAGTTTAAAATCAACAACAACTCTTAAGAGAGTGTACACAATGAAAGTTCCAAAGATGGCATAAACAACACTTAGAGATAGCATAAACAACACTTTTAGAAAGTGCATACACAACAAACAAAACTATTTTGTTGATAATTTTTCTAATCTTTTTGTAAACACATTATACAAATTATCTTTCATATAAGTAAATAATATATTTTTTGAATTTAAGTATTATCTTCTTTTATAATCGCCATGGTCTTATTTTTTCCCACAATTTAAAAAAAAAAAAAACATATATTAAAAATTCTTTTAAACTAAATAGAAAATCTAAATTATCTACATATACAAATCTATATTTAAATCTACTTTTAGCTTTAAAATATATTTTCATATTAATTAACAATTTTCATACATAGATTTTTCAAATATTTATTTTAATCTATTAAAAAACTTAACATGAGCTACAACTGCAACTGAGTGTGATTACCAATACACGTGTATGGAACATGAAACCACTAATCACAAATAACTAGGACAACTAAATGTGATTACTAACATAAATATAATGCTTTATGATCAGACTACGATCAATTATCTGTCCAACGGTCTAGTAAAGAGCGACAGAATAGTCCAAAGATTGTTGGCCATGGAGTTGGAACACAATTCTAAGCAACAAATCAGCGTAGCATTATACACTTTGTTGGGTAGATGTTCGTTCTTGCTTGCCTATATATACTATTTCCTGCTGATGTTTAACAACATGCAGCGTCTTTGAGCATTCTAGTCTTGGCAAACATCGTGATTGAGGCAAAATAGTATTGGCAATTCTTGTCATGGCCAGTTCAACGTCGAAAATGGGCACATCTTTTAAGGTTGATGACGTGCAGGAGCTTGCAAAGTTGAAGGGTGAGGATGTACCACAGAGATATATTCGACCTCTACAAGAGAGGATTGGATGTACAGCACTAAGCGCTCCCCCTGGTCTTCATGTCCCTCTCATCGACATGGTCAAGTTACTCTCCTCACACCATTCCACAAGACAACATGAGATGGACGGGCTCGCCCGGGCTTGTAAAGAATGGGGTTTTTTTCAGGTTTGTAGGAGTAAATATACATTGGTTTCCTTTTACAGTTGTTTCAAATTTCTATGCACAAGAAATAGTTCTGCGTTATTCTTTAATGGGCTCTTGCCTTAACCCGCTAAATATTTCAAAAATCCTTTTTATATTCGTATACATAGCAGAATTGTGGACTGAAGTGATGATAAATCTCATGACCCGAGATATTTATCTCATGAAGTGCATGGTTTCTCGTACGAGTGCCATAAGCTGAAAATCTGGCCTGTTAAGCCCGAATATATTTCTGAAGAGTATGTTTCGGCGGAATTGTGCAGGCGGTGAGGATGAATCCAGGGTCTCCTGTGCCCAGGGGCCCGCTGATCTGGTTTTAGTTGCTCAAATATTATAATCTCCCAAAGAAACCCAGATTTACGAGCGAAGTCAATCTTCATTCGAAAATAATTGTGAATTTACTCTCTCAAATTGGAAAAACTTATTCATGGGGAAACATATTTTATAATTGATTCAATAGTCGACCATTTTATATACATTAAGTAGTTCCAAAGCTTATAATGATATGCCTGGTAGATTATTAGCACCCGTCTGTTCCACCCTCAGCTATTGCGTTTCTCATGCTCTGTCTGACGGGATCCCAGGCGGCTTCCTTTGCCGTCTGGTTAGTAAAGCGAATTACCGTGGAGCGGCGGATCCTGGCTGGCTGCGCCAGCTTGCTTCTGTAAGCGCCCATTTGTGCCTGTCCCGGTGTTAGCGACCTGCCCCACCAGCCCCAGATTAATACAAATATTTCAAATCTAATAGTTATGATTAACCTACAAGATAATGAAACTTATAAAACATTGCGAGATCAACATACGTACATTTTCATTCTCCTTTATGAAGCATATATTTCTAATCTAACATAACTAAATAAATATCTTTGAAAAATTGTAGAATTCAACATAGGTAAATTTTTATTCCTTCAATGGCAGCATATGTTTCTAATATACATTCAAACAAATAATGTTATGTTGAGACAATTTTTTAGACTTCTCAAAATATTTCCTCATTAATAAATTAAGAACCTTTGAAGAATTGTTTATGCATTCTCAAAATCTATATAAAATTTATAATATATTATTTTATATCACTTAATACACTTAAATAAGCTATCCAATGAGATGGACTAAATAAATTGTTTTCTTGGTGAAGTGAGAGGTCTCATATATGCTTATATGGCTAATGTAATTGCTAAATATTTAATTTTACTACCAATACTAAGAAAAAATAGAGTGTGTGTCCCCTTATTGTTTAAACAAGGATATTATAATTTTATAACTTTTGAGAATTTTGGCAACTTCCTCCAAAAGTACAACTTAATTATGACATCTCTTTAAGATCTATTGCTAAATCTACAACTCTAGTAACACATATTATAAATGAGAACAATTCAATTATTTACTTTCTAACTATCCCCCTTAATGAATAATTAAATATTCTTGGGTATCTAGTATATCTCCAACACCCTCCATAAAATATCACATAAGCACAGTACTAGTCCTTTGAAACCTCAAGCACCTATCCTCTTGTAACCTTTATTAAATGTCATTTGATGATCCAAAGACATCTAGCATATCCAGAAATTCTATATCAGTCCACCAAACTTATTTTATCATATTTTTGGTTTCTTCACACACTAAAAATGATAGCTTTCTCTTTCTTAGTATCAACAGTGGTTCCATAGTCACATATCAAGCTTAAAATTATTATCTCATTTTGATCCATAGAGAGCGCAATAAATTTGGTGGTAGTGTAGAGAATGGCTACAAAATATTTAGAGTTGGCCACCACAATCTAATTATTGCTCACCATCTCAATGATAACTTTTGATACCATAATAATATAAAATATCTAAATTTACCCATTGATTAAATAAAGAGATTATAATTTTATGGCTTTAAAGAATGTTAATAACTTCCTACAAACATGCAACCAAAAATTACAACTAACTAGTTGTAATTGAAAAAAAACACTAGTTAATTGTGACAACTCAGCACTCATATTGCTACAACTAAAAATCTAGATGATATGTATTCAATACGTGCATGATTCAATTATTTATTATTGTAAAAAATTACCTATAATATTTTCTATAATAATTACTACACTCATGCAAATGTTCAATTATTTCCTTAACAATATTCCTTGGAATTTATATAAACCAAGGACTCTCCTTGATTGAATTACTAAGCTTTAGAATACATGCTAGGTAAGACTCCCCCATGTTATCCTTTTATCGTTTCTCCTTCAATTTATTTTTCTTTATTGTAGGTAACACTAGTTAATTATGACATCTCTTTCAGCTCTTTTTCTAAATCTACAACTCTAGTAACACATATTATAAATGAAAAAAATTCAATTATTTATTTTCTAACTATACCCATTAATAAATAATTATGTTTTCTTGGGTATCTAGTATATCTCCAACACCCTCCATAAAATATCACATACTCACACTACTATTCCTTTGAAACCTCAAGCACCTATCCTCTTTTAACCTCCATTAAATGTCATTTGATGATCCCACAACATCTAGAATATCGAGAAATTCTATATCAGTCCACCAAATTTATTTTATCATATTGTTGGTTTCTTAACACACTAAAAATGATAGATTTCTCTTTCTTATTATCAACTATGGATCCATAGTCACATATCAAGCTTAAAATTATTATCTCATTTTGATCCATAGAGAGTGCAATAAATTTGGTGGTAGTGTAGAGAAATGCTACGAAATATTTAGAGTTGGTCACCACAATCTAATTGTTGCTCACAACGTCAATGATAACTTTTGATACCATAATAATATAGAATATCTAAATTTCTTCATTGATTCAATAAAGAGATTATAATTTTATATCTTTAAAGAATGTTAATAACTTCCTACAAAGATGCAACCAAAAACTATAACTAACTAGATGTAATTGAAAAAAACACTAGTTAATTATGACACCTCTAGAACTCATATTGCTACAACTACAAATCTAATTGACATGTATTTAATATGTGCATGACTCAATTATTTATTATTATAAAAAATTACCTATGAGCTTTTCTATAATAATCAATACACTCATGTAAATGTTCAATTATTTCCTCAACAATATGCCCTAAAATTTATATAAACCAAGGCCTCTCCTTGATTGAATTACTAGGCTTTAGAATGCATGCTAGGTAAGACTCCCCCGTGTTATTCCCTTATCTTTTCTCTTTCAATTTATTTTTCTTTACTATAGAGTGAATTTTCTAAACAATCTTAATTACCTTTCCTTGATTTCAACATATATATGTCTCATTAAATTTATGAGAATCATGATATTTACATCTAAAATCCCTTAAGTTCATCCCAAATTGTCCCTTTCTAGACCCATAAACTTTATGATTATGTTGCATTTAAATTCTCTTTGGAATTTCTTTTATTCCCCCCATGTCTTGCATATAAAATCAAAACATAAATATTCCAATGTGAAGGTGTATAACATGTGACACACTTGGTATAAAGAACCCACATAGTTCATTTTAGATAGATTTTTTTAATGTGAAATGCCTAAAATTAATATACATTTCAAAATTTTAAATAATATAAATTATTAGTGAAGCGTAGATATTTTGGTGTATTTTTTATTATATTTAAAATATTAAAATAGTTTGGTGTAGATTTATTTTTTTAATTAATATTCTTTAACTATTGAAAAAATCATAAAGTGGGGCTTATCAAACATCAACTTATGTGTAACAAATTTCATTTTCTTCACATGTTGTGAATTTATAATATAATAAAGTGGCAAGAATTAGTATTTTTAATTATCAATATTTAAAGTTGTATTCCCTAAAATGTTAGTTTTTTTATGTAATGCAAAAAAAATTAACAATATTTTATCAAAAAGAGAAAGAAAATATGCATTAAATCCTTGACCAAGACTTTCTCTGCAAGTCTAGTGAATTTTTGAAGATGTACTTTCATTAGTTTAATTTAAATATACTTTTTCATAGTAGATTTTGGTAGTAAAATTCATTTCAAATTATAAAATAGAATCAGAGCATGTTAATGTATCCTTTGACATCATCTAGGGACTATCTTAAAATTTAAAAAATTGTTAGCTACATTTATTTTATAATCAATCCAAACTTTCTTATACAGGTTCTACATGTAATAAAATAGCTTAAAAGATCATCAAATATATGAGAACCTTGAATTTAACCATTTTTGAATAAAATGAAAAATACAAAATATTGGTTATTTTTATTTAATTTTGATTTATTCTTCAAATCATTCAATGATGCAAGAGAAGATAATATTGTAGTTATCATAAGATCTGCATGCAATTTCATAAGCCTTTTAAATCTTTAAAAATAAGAAACCAAAATAAATTAATGAGCACAAACTTAAACTGAGAGAGGGTGTGAATCAATATAAGTGAATCTTTTACATTTCAAATTACTAATAAAAATAATATCAAACAAAAAAAATAAACAATTAAGAACACAAGAAGAACACAAAATTTACATAGAAACATCTTCTATTTTGTCTCTTGCAGAAATTTATCCTATTTTAGCTACCTAATTGGTTACATATTTCATAAACATTTATAGTGATGTCACTATATATTGTAAGTCTACATCTTCGATATTAATAATATTCAGGCCTTCCCCTTTGTCTAAAAAAAATATTTACATGGAAACCCTTTCAAGAGAAAACAATAGAGAAAAGGATTGCTTGGATATACTATCGAGATTCATTCACAAATAAAATAATCTAATAAATTTTGTAGGAATCTATTTAGAGGAAAAATGGATGCTTTATAATTTAAGACATAGAACACCACTTTTCTCCAACTAACATTCAAGAATTCCCTAGAGATTTCAACCCAATGAAGAATGATTTCAGATTACAAGAGGGGCTCACCACCAAGTTAATACTTGGAAAAGATAATGACATGCAAGATGCAACACTAAACCCTAGTTTGATGTAATGACCTACAAAATAACCTAGAAAAGTATATAAAACAAAATAGAAAGTTACAAAATAGAATATGTGCACCTGGAAACTTGTAGAGACTTGAATGGAGATTGTAAATTCTACAAATCTTGAAATTTTGGCCTACATAGACTCATTCACCATTTTGGGTGAACCAGTCCCAGTTCTAGATTTCTGCATAAGAGCAGGTTTCGGGCAAATGGGTATCCCAATCTGCAAAGATCTTTGAAAAACACCTACAATGGAACTCATTCACCACTTGTAGTGAAAGAGTCCATTTTGGAATTTTGGAACAACAAAGTTTTGATCTACACCTCTCGGTCTGCTCTATCTACTCCTCTAGGTTCCTAGATCTTAAACCTTTAGTTCAAGACTGTAGGTGACCTTTTAGTGAAGAATGTGACCTTGCAAATAAGGGGACAACTCCAACAAGCTTGCAACCTAATCCCCAATGATCTTCAAGTCTTCAAAGCACCTAAATATGAAATCACATAAAGAGAGAGTTAGAGAGAGAAAGTGTTGATAATGAAGTATGGACATGAAATAATGTAATTAGAACTTTTCCATGATGGTGGATCTTTAATTTCTACAACAATTGATGAAGAATCTGCCCTTGAATGCCTTAGAAATGATCTTGAAAGCTATCTTGATGACCTTTTAAAGAATTGGAGTGCTTAACTCTTGAGTGCTTGACTTGATAACATGAATGCTTGATGAAATAATGATATGAAAGCTTGTTTATATAAGCAAGGCACTCAAATGACCGTTAATTTGATCCCCAAGGCCGTCATGGAAGAAATTTAAACTTAAAACCCAGTTTTTCCCACTCAAACCTTGCATATAGCTCAAATGGGACTCATTCACCAAGCTAGGTGAATGAGTCCCACTTGGATGGGACTCATTCACCCAAAGTGGCAAATGGGTCCCACAGACACTATTTTTCTAGCTAGAATATCACAGAGTCAAGAAATTAAGCTTATGTGTTGATCTTGTTAGGTTTTTGATTAAAATATACCTTGGGATGCACAATATTGGGTCATAGGGTCCTATTAATGATGATATAATTGACATAAATGCAATAAAGCCTAAAATCCAATGTGAAAGTGTAAATAAATACACTATACAACACTAAATTAAGGAGAAATTGGGTCTATCTAGCTTAGAAGGTCCCTAAATCCCATGTGAATGTGTAAAATAAATTACAACACTAGATTAGGTCCACTTTAGTTTACATGCCTCCTCAATTTAATGTGAAGATGTAAATAAATACATTTTACAACATTAAATTAAGGTAGAGTTAAGTTAATTTAGATTAAGGAGGGCTAAAGACCTAATGTGGATATGTAAAACACCTTACAACACTAGATCAAGGTGACATTAATTATTCCCATATCAAGTGTGAAAAACGGATACTTTTTTCTACACAACATTTAGCCACCACTTTAGTGAGAGGATGAACTTGCTTCAAACTCACACTAAAGCAGACAGTCAAGAGGGGTCAATGTGTACCAATGCAGATGGTCTAGGATAACAATGATCAAGGAGGTAACCAAGCCCCCCTGATCCAAGATCCTAAGTCAAACCGATATAAGCACAAAAGGACACACACAAGTTGTATAATATGTAGCGAAAGAAGATCACAACATACCATGTCAAAAATAAAAATGAATGAAAAGTAAAAATGAGGTGGATAGAGCTTTGACAAAGATGCACTCATTGTAGGGCCACAGAACATTAGGTCATCCATGGGGTGAATTGTCCCAAAGGAGTGGTTTAGTGAGAAAGTCATGCCTTCAAAGTTTGTCTTGAATGCTTTCTTTTCTTTTATGGTGGTTGAAATGGATGCTTTTGAATTTTTTATTTCCATTACCGTTTTCCCTTTTCCCTTTTTAGATTCTTTTGTTATGATCTTGTATTCTCCCATGAATATAGGAATGAAACCAACGGTTTTAGAAGCATCTTCCAATAACTTTGTGGCTTCATCAATTTACTTTTGTTTTTCTATGGTTGGTGTGAAGGGTTGTCTAATGTGCATAATGTCAAAGGAATTATCCTTTGTTTCATGATCTCTTAGTGAAGAGGATTCTAGTTTCACTTCATCATCTTCATCTAAGGAATCCATATTACTATTGTTTTAAAGAGGTTTGTCAATGTTGTCATTTTCTTGCACCATGGCACCTTCCCTAGTAGGAGAGTTTTTCGGAGAGCGAAAAACTAGATGTTCATGACATTGAAAGGTGGGACCTTCTAAAATAACTTCATCATAATTAAGGAGTTTATCAATGGTTAGATCTTTTTGTGTGTCAATGATTGCATTTTCTTTTTCAATAATGTTTTCCTCATGATTCTCATTGATTGGATCTTGTAACACCATAATATCTTCTTCACCAATAGGAGAGATATTAGGAGAGGGGGAAATTTTATTGTTGTCCATGATTTCATCCTTTTTCTCTAATGTTTCATTCTCTTTTTCCATAATATCTACCGTAGTAGGAGATCTTTTAGGAAAGTACCAAAAAAGAGGTTCATCACATTCTATGGTTAGATGTTGTAAAGTAGCTTCATCATACATAGGGGAGGCATCAAGAGAAGAATAACTATGAGTTTCATGTTTACCAATGATTGGAATTTTTTGCTCAAATAGATCTTCCCAAATGGTAGGGGCATCAGAAAAGGGAGGGTTAATAGTCTCATGAGTTGCAATAAGGATATCTTCTAACACTAAATTATCTTCTTCATGTCTAAAAGAGATATTAGGAGAAGGAAAGGTTTGATTGTCATGTTTATCTACAATTATATGCCCATGTCCTATAATTTCTTTCAAAGTAGGAGAGGTAGGATTTAATAGAGCTCAATTATTGGATCTCTTTTATATCAACATATCCTCCACACAAATGTGTTTGTTATGATCATTCGTGATTGTATCCATATTCAATAAAGTATTGTCACAAGTAGGGGAGGTGTTGGGAGTCGAATGGATACTAGGTAAAGTAGTGGCCATGATATCAAATTTTCGTGTCATAATAGCTTTCCAAGGGGGAGGAATACAAACAAGACTTTCATGATCTTCAATGATTATATATTCTTTCACGAAGATACCTTCGTCACGAATGGGAGAGATATCGAGAGAAGAACAATTATGATTATCATGATTTTTGATGCTTTCATCCTCTTGTATCAAACCTATAGTGGATGATCTAGGAGTGATGAAGCCATCAAAGGCTTCATATAACATCTCAAAGTCATCACTGTTGAAAGGCACAAGACAACTAAGAGGGGGGTGAATCAATTGTCACCAATCACATCCACAAATCTCAAACAATCATTAACTCCACATCCACTTTAATCTGTTATTAAGTATAAGCATGAATTGCAAATAACAAAAAGCAATATCAACACAAGAAACACTAGATTTATGTGGAAAACCCAATAAAGGAAAAACCAGGTGAGGATTAACTCATAATATAAAGTAATATAAAAACCGATTACAAAGAGGCTCACTGCCTATAGATAGGACTCATTTTTCAACAAGAAGGCTCACTTCCTGCAAATACAAAAATATAGAAATGAGAATGTTACATAGAGAACACTTTCTCAATGCAATAGAAGATCCACCACAATAACTTTCACACATCTGCAGCCTTGATCAGAAGATTGCAGACACCACCAACTCACTGCTTTTAGGAGTATAACACATTAAAGTACTACTACCTCAATTCACTTTCAAACACTCTTACTTATCACACTTGTTGCTTCATTGACATGTAATCTATACATCTTGTCTTATATTTATACCATATTAAACCTTAGAAACTTTCTCTAAGGTCGGCTACACACACTTCTTATTACAAATTCAAATTAGGTCAGCCACTCAACATTCCCGTGATGGAAGAGAATAAGAGTGCACAAAAAAAACACTTAACCAAGACCCAAAACAACATCTTGGATGAAGCACATGCTTCCTTAATTGATACTTATCCTTCACATGATGTGTAGACACTAGGTCGGCCAAACCTAATGAAAACACAAATAAACTTTGAAGTGCATGCTTCCACAACAAGAAGATAATGTGTACACCACATAACATGATTCACCATATAGTGGAACACATATTAGATGCCTTCAGATTCATCCTCCACAAATGCAACAACCTTCATACATGGAATACTTTCCATTAGTTCATCTAGACTATACAAACACACATAGAAACTATGAAACTAGTCTTCCAGAGCACTAAACCATGAACACCTTTGATAGAGCATAGAAAACACAATTACAAGCCTTCTACTAGATCTGAAAGACCTAAAACAAACTAACGAAGGACTACGGAGTAGATACATTTCTCCCAGTCAATAGAAAAATAGCATTGCTAAACCAATTCACACACTTGTGAACACAACTTTCACTCTTCATCAAACCAAAAATTCTAATCTATGATATATCACCCAAGGATTCCCTTAAACAAAACTTCATATTTGCACAAGCATAGGATCAACATGGAAGAAATGTGAAGCATATGCCAGAGTAGATTATGAACACACACACAATTTTGTCTTCACTATTTCTCAAAAGCACTTGGTAATTCATCATATAAGCACACCTGCAACACCATAAAGATAGCTCCATGTAATCACAACATCTCTACATTATCTCAACTATACATGTACAACCTACAATCACTTGTTTCCTTTCTCTGTAACAACTTATATTATGTTTACATCAATGACAACATTAATGACAACACCACCATACTCATTCATACATGCAATAATCTCCCACTTTGTCATTGATGGCAACACATGATGTGAAAAAACACTAAAGACACAATACACTCTCCTTTATTTTCTATATTAGACAACCTACACAACATTCTTGCACCTCTCTTTTCCTTAAAATATTCTCTCTTTTTAACATGACTCTCTCTCCCCCTTTGACATCAATGGAAAATAATAAAGAGTTTGATCACTCCCCCTTAGGAGTGCATCCACACTCATACTACAACAATGATACTTCCTACTCCCCCTAAGTAGTAAACCTTAGTCATTAGTCCAAACAAATGAAGAATCAGTAGATCCACTAGACTAATGCACCTCCATGTGCACCTAGTTTGAAGGAGGAGGGGGAAGTAACCCCCAACTTCTCCCTGAGATACTCAAAATTATCCTTCAGAAGATCCTTAATAAATATATCAATAATTTGATCCTTTGTAGGCACATATCTACCCTAGCTTCATTATCCATGTAAGAATTGGCTATGAAGGTAGCCACCCAAGATCTAGAGACCTAATAGAAAGCACAATCATAAGAGAGATAGAAACAATATGACAAGAATAGACTATATTTTGCCAATGATGCAAATAGAATGGAACGAGCTATGCTATGCAAAAGTACACAGGAGACCCCTTGGTTATATAGCCAAGGTGAGCACATAGAAGGGAATAAGATTATGACAATCTTATGACATGAGACAGGTATGAAAAATTTTCACTCCACCTAAAGTGGAAAAGTGATAATGTGATAATCACCACAAATGGTGGATCACCCACAAAAGGTGGAGAGGAAATCACATGATGTGTCCACGAAAGGTGGATGTGATAAAGTAATAACATGATAAGTCCACCAAAAGTGGAAATTCTCCAACTACCTCCTATGTGGTCCCTAAGTAAACTTAACTAAGGAGTAATAATGACCTAGGACAAGGTACAACACTTTTAATTACACCTACACGTCCCCTTAAGTACAACTTAGGGAGAATGTACAAAAAAGAAAACAATGCAAGATGGGTCCCAACAACTAGGTCATGTTAGGTACCCATGTGCACACAATGCAATCTCTTACAAATTGGAGAAAAGGAGAAAACCATGTGGGACAAAACTCCTCCCCAAAAGAGAAATAAAATAAGAAACATGCTCTAGGAAGGACAAAACCTTGAGTGAGGAAAAATTACCCCCCCATAAGAGAGAATGAAGAAGTTTGTGCAACCCCCCCTCCATGGAGAGTCGCCACTCAAATGTCACAATGTCAAGAGTCCCCAATCTTAACTAAAAAAGAAGACAAAGTAGAATAATGTGAAGACTGATGTAGAGCAGACCAAGGATAATGATGAGTCATCCAAATGTTGTTCCAAAAGAAATGCCAAACTGTGACAAGCACTGATAGAAATAATCAGGTACAACTATAGAAGATGCCACATAACTAGTGAATGTGCTAAATTTGTCAACTCAAGAGTAACTGTAGAATCTGTCAAGGAAGAACTATAGATGAAACCACAATGCAACAAGAATAAGGTCACAACCAAGAAGACAACTGCATGAGCATCAACTTAAATGCTCATCAATGACAGATTGGTACAATCTAAGTCTCTCTGGAGCCATGCACAAATTGTACAATCTAAGTCTCACTGGAGCCATGCACGAAGTCTTTGGAAGTAGAACCAAACTTCTAAAAATAGGTAGAGTGCTTCCAAACTAGGAGTGTCTATATGGTGACTAGTCCATCTCACTGAAATGCATGGGTAACCAGCCATTTCTTTCGTTGAGTAGATCGGAACTAACACTAGATACATAGATCAACCCAAAGAAGCATATAGTATGACAAAGTACACTGAAATTTAGTAGATTGTGGCACTTTATTTTAGTGTGTTTACAACATTAGTAGAGGAGAACTACAACAACCATGATCATGATGCAAAACTGGAAATGTTGATGAAGAAGCCAACCAAAAGTTCCCCGAAGTAGAAGACTATGAAGAAATCCCTCCAAGTGGATGTCGATAGGAGCAACTGACCCTTGTGGACTGTCGATTAGAGGAGCAAATGGTACATGAGAAGGCTCGATCAGTAGGCAAAATTATTAAAGGAAAAACTTAATTATTAAAAAATAATAAAGATGTTTTTTTTTTTTGATGAAAAAAAAACTAAGTTATTAAAATAAACAAAAAAAACAATTGTTTTATTTTTTGAAAAACTTTTAATAAATATATTTATTTATTTTTTGGAAAAAAACTTTATTAAAAATTAATAAAGGAAAAAACATAATTTTTGTTTTTTAATTATTAAAGAAAAAATTAATTTTTTTTTTTTTTAAAACATAATAAAGAAAATATCTTAAAAGTTTTTATTCTAAAACGTTGAAGAAAAAGATATTTAAAAATAAAAAATAAAAAGTTTTTATCTAAAAAACTTAAAAGAAAAATGAAGGAGGGGATTGGGGTTGGTAGGGACACCCCTACAACCTCTTGTGTATAGCTTTATTTCAACATCTTGAACCATAGTTACCAATATTTCCACAATTGAAACATTTAAAAGTTAATATACCTTTGTACTTGCCAGTACCTTTCTTCAATTTACTTGTAAAGTTTTCTTCCAACTCCTCTGAACCTTCACTATCTAGATCATCTTCTATCTTAGTGGCTTTGAAAGTTGTTTCCATTTTCTCCTTTTTTTTTGCAAATTTCCTCATTTCAAATGTTGTCAAGGTGCCAAATAGTTTTTCTTTAGTGAACTTCTTAGGATCATACACTTCATCAATGGTTGAGACTTTATCACTGTAACTCTCTAGTAGGGTCATCAAAATATTTCCCATTACATATTCATCTGTCAAAGTACCACTTTGATTTTTTACTTCATTTACTGCAATATCAACCCTCTGAAAATAGCTTGCAATATCTTCACCTTCATCCATTTTCAAGTTCTCATATCGGCACTTAGCTATTAGATTCTTTGACAATTTGACTCTATCATTTTCTTCTTAAGTAGTTCCAAATGAAATAATTTTTTTATGCTTAGTCTTAGATAAAGCACTATAGATAGCATACCTTGCTTTTTCATTTTCCTCATAGGCATAAGTCTCATCTGCAGAAGAAGGACCACTTGTCGATTCAACATATTTTATCTTAACAACTTTCCAAGTGTTGTAACCAAGAGATATCAAGTAACCTCTCATATGTGCTTTCTAGTCACTATAGTCAGATCCATCAAACACATGGATTGACAATTTGTGTGCCATCGGATCTACCTCAAGTGGTTAAGCTCTTATCCAAGGAACACTTGCTTTGATACCAATTTTTGAAAGGTGCAAGACAAATAAGAGGGAGGGGGTGAATCCAATTTCACCAATCACATCCACTTTAATCTGTTATTAAGTATTATGGACACTGATTTTGGATTTCCCAAAGTTGCCTCTAACTCTTCTAGGTTTTTCACCTAAAAGGAGAGGAAATGGAGCCAAAATGCTAATGTATACACTTGAAAGATTAATGTAAATGGGAGGAAATATTCCTAAATGTAATGTCCTAATGCAATAAAATGATAAAATCAATAACTTATTAATGTAAAACATAAGGAATGCAACTTGCTAGAAAACACATTGCGATATGCAAACATGTGATGAATGACCTAGAAATGCAAACAAAACTAAATAGAAGACTATGAAACAAAATTTTTACACCTCAAAGTGTGTTTTAGACTAGAAGCAACTCTAAAACTCTGGAAAATCTAATTTATAAGCCTAGTAGGACACTTGTGCCAAACTAGGCAACTTAGTCTAGTTTCGAGAAAATTTTGGAAAACTACACCAGTGCTTGTTTCAACCAAATGGGTGTCCAAATCTGCAAAGAAATCTAAAAAATATGCACATTGTGACTAAGTCACCACAATTGGGGGAATTTTCCACTTTGTCTTTTTTGAAGATTCAAAAGGGGAATCTATAGATCTCGACCTACACTTCTGCTCCTAGTAATTTCCCAAATTTGAAACTACAAAATTCAGCTCATAGGTGTTCTCCAATCCTCTTTTAGGTTTTTTATAACCTTGAAGGTATTTGAAACTTTGATAAAAAAATTCTAATCTTTTTCTTGGCCAAATGTACAAACAAGACCTACAAATCACACAAAGAGAGAAAGAAATGTTAAATGTTAGGGTAACGGGGTTTTCCTTGGTCAAACCCCTTTTAGGTAATTAAACCAAAATGAAGAAATAATGTAATGAAGAATGAAACAATGGATTTAGTACCTTTTCATGATGATTGATCTTGATTTTTCTGTAGCAATAGTTGAAGAATCTACCCTTCAATGTCTTTCAAAGCTATCTTGATGCCCTAGATTGCTTGAGAAGAATAATGAATGTGAATGATGAAAGACAGAGGAGTGAATGAATTAGGTCAAATGAGAGGGAAAACCCTATATTTATACACAATTATGCCCTATTTCCTCAAAATACCTCATCACAGGCCGACCTTAGGTCTTAAGGAATAAAAACCTAAAAGTAAATTAAATTTATTTTAATTTTTGAGCCAAATGGGACTAAGTCACCACTAATGGAGACTCAGTCCACTTGGGAATTTTCAAGTGGATTTTAGGAATTGTGATAATTTAAATAATCTTTATCAGGTTCTTGAACACGACACTTAAGTAAGGCCTATAAGTGTATAAAGGGGCCATTTAAAGCATAAGAAAGGGGTAAATATTGATGACAAGCCTAGGAAAGTGTGAAATTTTGTTACAAAACTTCAATGCACTTTGAAATAGGTCTTGATAAGGTTATTTAGGTGAATTATGATATTATGGTCGTAGAAAAGTGTGAAGATGTGTAGTGACACCTTTACAAGACATCAATCAATGCATTTTATTCAATTTACAAAGGCCCAAGACCTAATGTGGATGTGTAAAACACCTAACACCACTAAATCAAAGCTTCATTAAGTCCAATTTGTCATCAATTATTCCCATATCAAGCAAAGTATATAGTTTTTTGGTAACACATTAAGCCCCCACTTTAGTGAGAGGTTGAACTTGCTTCAAACTAACACTAGACATTCGAAAGGAGTCCAATCATACCATTGTGGATGACAAAGAATGACAAAGATCAAAGGAGGTTTCACAAGTCCCCAGGATCCAAGATCCTAAGTCAAACCAACATATGTGCAAAATGACATACAGAAGGTGAATAATATGCAACAAGACAAGATACATGATCATGCAATGGAAATAACTAGAAGAAAAGATGGATCAAGTTTAGATCATTTGTTCAACACGTTGTGGATTAGATCTAGGTTGTTTGTTTGGAAAAATAAATTTATACTCAATCTAGGGTGATGGCACTCAGGATTGTTTGCTAGTTGAGAAGGCTAAAGTATACTCACTCTAGGGCCACAAAACTTCTAGTTGTCTATAGGGTTAGAAAGCCCAAGTATACTCACTTTGGGGCCACAAAACTTCTGGTTTTCTATGGGATGAGGAATCCACAAGGTGGCTATGGGGAAAATTCATGCCTTATAATGGGTTTCCCGCTCAACCATATCAAAGTTATACCTCCTGATAACTTTAATAAGGTGCCACAATGAAAATGAACTTTGAGCTCCATGAGGTAAGCAAAACTTTGTATGCTTGACACTCAAACAAATAGGATGGTACCACAAGCATGCAAGATGTGTTATGCAAGGTAACCATATAACAATTGTTGTAAATGGAAAAATAGAGCAAGGAATGTTCAAAGGGATTTTTCTCAGTTTGTGCAAGGTCTCATCTTACGGAACATTGTGCTTAACATTTCCATGAGAGGATGTGTCAAAACAAGTATCAAATTCTTGGAAGGAATCAAGCCCAATGATTTCACCAAGACAAGGATGCATCACAAGAAGAAAGAAATCATGCAATGAAATGTGAGTGTCGATGTATGCCTCCACTTTAAAGCAGTTGCAAACACCGGTACTATGAGAAATTGCTTTAAAGTAGAAGAAGAAAACATGAGAGCTTATTCAAAAATCCCTATGCCAAGTCATAGTTTCTAATAAGCTACATCATGAAAAAGGGAGTATGTCACATGCGACCCAACTTAAGGCATCTTTTCCACATCCCGAGATTGCTCTTATATGTTAATCAAAGCTTAACAACTAGCCAAAAGAGGCAATGAAAGGTGACATATAAGGACAAGGGTACATAACCCCTTGCCCCCACTTAATGTAGGACAAAGGTGAGCTGAAATGGTTAATGAAATGCATGCTAGAGTGAAAATAAGTATGAATTAGAGGAATTAGGTGCCCCCACATAAGGAAGAAAACCAAACTCCTTAAAATGTTGGATTTTACTACTTAAATCCCTACATTCATTAGAGGAATGACCATGAACTCGATGATAGGCACAAAATGAATTCTTGTAATAAAATTTCTTTCAAGTTCTTGGAGGAAGGGTTATCAAGTGATTTTGGAGAAGTCTTGACAAGATACCCTCTTGATCAATGGTAGAAGGCGGTATCATAGTTTATGATAAGGAAACTTCTTGCTTAGATGAACAAGATGTCATACCTACACAAGACTATTCAGATTGTGAGATTTTGTTCTCTCATTTATAGGAGGGTGTAAAATCTAACAAATTAGTGTTTTGTGAGATGACATTGACATTAAGCAAAGATCTCGTTGTTTGTTTCACGTTGTGTAAAGGATGAATTTCAAGACCAGGAGTGTCGAGGAGTTCACGATGGATGATTGTTAAGGTTGATTTAGGAATATTTTGTGTGAGAGTGTTGATGTTGAGTGAAGGATTGGCAATCTCTATTAAAGGACAATAACCAAGACCATGAGTTGTTTGTTATGTGAGAGGATCTATAGGGTTGTGGATACCTTGTTCATGAGAACCACATCCTTTTCCCCTATATCCAAGTTGTTTCATAAGTTCATAAGCTTTTCCATAAATATTTTTCATTTCTTTTGAATCGAGTGGTTGTTCGTTGTTGTGTTCATCAAAGGTAATTGCGTAATTTGTTATGTTTTTGTCTAAAATGGTTGAAGCAGATGCTTTTGAAGGGTTGTCAAAGTTTTTTGTTGACATGACTACTTTTTTGTGTCCCTTAGTTGAATCTTCATTTATGATCTAGTATTCTTCCATTAGTGTTGGTGTGAAGTCTAAGGAACCCTAATCATCACCTAATAGCCTTGAGTGTTGTTATTTGTTTTTTGGTTGTATGGGTTCCATGTGTGTAGTGGATATTGATGTGTTTAAATGATGAAAATTATTTTATTCAATGTTCAAATGACTATTCAGACCAGGGTTAGCTCCAATAATGTGCACTTTGTTGTTGTGAATGTATTTCATTTTATGATGAAGAGTGGAAGGCATGCCATTCATTGCATGAATCCATGGTCTATGTAAGGTAAGATTACATGAAATTTTATGAGGCATAACATGGATTGGTGTATTCAATGTGGCAACTCTAGCTGTAAGAGGTATAATGATCACCCGAAGTGGTTTCATTTCAGCATTGTCAAATCCCTTAATAGATAAATAATCAGGTTGAATATTTGATTGATCAATGCCAATCCTATCTAGAAGGCTCACACTACACACATTAACCCCTAAGACAGTGTCAACAAGGGTTTGCTTTATCCCTATTATTTTATATTGAGATATGAACATGAAAGAATTATTTTGTTTTTGCACTTCCAAAGGGGGGAGTTCACTTTGGTGGAAAACAATGTTAGCATTCAATCCTTGAATTATGGATGCTATTTCATTTGGTTGCACATTAGAAGGGATAGGAACTTGTTGTAAATTTGTTTGAAGCATAGTGTGATAGGTAGGTGAATTTTGGACTAAATAACATAGGGATATCTTTGCAGGAGTATGCTTGAGTTTTTCAATAAGATCGTACTTCATAGGAGTTAATCAAGGAGCACTAGGAAATATGAGATTAGGAAAAGGTAATCATTCACTTGTTCCATATTATCTACCCTACTAGGAGAGCTTGCAATATGGTCATCCAAATTTGAAGTGTGTACAGTAGCTTTGTCACAAGTCGGGTAGGAATTAAGATAAGGACCACTATGATTATCAAATAGATTGTCCCAAACAGTAGGAGTATTAGAGAAGGGAGGGTTGAGACTCTTAATAGGTATATCTTCTAATACCAAACTATCCTCTTTGCATCGAGGAAGGATATTAGGAAAATAACAAGTTTGATTATCATGATTATGGAGACTAGGTAAGGTAATGTCTAGAAATGTTGCTATGATCTCATTTCCTTGGTGTGTTGTATGATCGTCCTGATTAATTATCATTATGTCCTCTTGTTTAGTATTTTTTTGTCTAATAGGAGATGTAAGAGGAGAGAAACAACTCTGGTTTTCAAAACTCTCATCAATTGGTTCTTCTAGCACTATAATATCTTTGTCACAAGTGAGAGATAATAGGAGAAGAAAAAATGTGATTGTTATGATTATCTGAGGTTCCTTTCACTAGACGTACCTCATCCATAGAATGGAAACTAGGGGAGGGATTTATGATGAACAAAAAGAGATGGAAAAAGACCTGATATTCATATGCCCTTACCAAAAATTTCTTATAACTTGCAAGAAGCTCTAAAAATAGAACATGAAAGATGATAGCTATAGATTTTTGTGATGAAAACATGATGTAATGATTATTCTACAAACTTGAAATGTAACCATTTGAAATCAAACATGCAAAAGAGGAACGCAATTTTTTCAGATTTTAAGGAGGACAAGTGACTAATTATGCAATGTACCAATATGAGAATGCAATCTTGAAATTTAAACCATGCATGAAATGAGCTAATTTAAGTGAGATCTAATGAAATGTATTTTATACAAATGCAGCCAATTGATACAAATAGTTGATGGCAGCAAACAAAAGCTTTAAAATAGGGTTTTCAACTTTGTAAACGACAGTTTCAGGGCTGAACATGTACTAAGTCGCCCAAGGTGGCAAATTAGTCCTAGTAGGAATTTTTTTTGAGATTTTTAAGATCATTTTTGATGGATTTCGATGTTATCTATACTATATAATGCAATCCTATGATGTAAATGCAAAATTTTAGATATTTTCAATGATTTAAGATGCAAAAATGAAACCTAAATGCACTTTCACTAATGCAAAATTTGAAACCCTAGAATGCAACTTAACAAATGCAATATGAAATGCAAGCTAATTCTAGGATGATGAAGGACTCCAAAGTCAGAAAGGAAAATATTCAAATTTTAGGTTCATCAAAATGTGGACTCTGATTTTGGATTGCCCAAAGTTGCCTCTAACTCTTCTAGATTTTTCATTGAAAAGGAAAGGAAACGGAGCCAAAATTCTAATGTATAGACTCAAGATTAATTTAAAGAGGATGAAATATTCCTAAATGTAATTTACTAATGCAATAAATTGATAAAAGGAATAATTTATTAATATAAAATCTAAGGAATGAAACTTGTTGGAAAACACATTGTGATATGCAAACATATGATGAATGACCTAGAAATGCAAACAAAACTAAATAGAAGACTATGAAGAAAAAGGTGTGCACCTTGAAGTGTGTTTTAGACTTGAAGAAACTCTAAAATTATTGAAATACTGATTTTAAAGCCTAGAAGGACACTTGTGCCAAACTAGGTGACTTAGTCCAGTTTTAGGAAAATTATGGAAAACTACAATGGGGCTTGTTTGAGCCAAATGGGTGGTGAAACTTGCACAAATCTTTGAAAAATATGGATAGTGGGACTAAGTCACCACAACTGAGGGAAGCATCCACTTTGTATTTTTTGAAGATTCGAAAGGGGAATCTATAGACCTCTACCTAAACTTCTACTTCTGGTAACTTCTCGGATCGTAAACTACAAAATTTGTCCTGTAGGTGTTTTCCAAGCTCCTTTTAGGGTTTTGAAAACCTTGAATGGATTTGACACTTTGATAACAACTTTCTAATATTTTTCTTAGACAAATTTACAAACACAACCTGCAAATAACACAAAGAGAAAGAAATGTTGGATGTTAGGGCATGGGGGTTTGCCTTGGTCAAACCCCTTTTAGGTAATTAAACAAAAATGAAGAAATAATGTAATGAAGCATGAAACAATTAAATTAGTACATTTCCATGATGATTGAACTTGATTTTTCTGCAACAATAGTTGAAGAATCTTCCCTTGAATGTCTTTAAAATCTATCTTCATGCCCTAGCTTGCTTGAGAAGAATAATGAAGATGAATGATGAAAGAAATAGGAGTGAATGAATTAGTTCAAATGAGAGGGAAAACCCTATATTTATACACAATTATTCCCTAATTCTCGAAAATACCTCATCACAGGCTAACCTTAGGTCTTAAGGAATAAAAACCCAAAAGAAATTTAAATTTATTTTGATTTTTGAGTCAAATATGACTAAGCCACCACTAATGATGACTTATTCCATTTGGGAATTTTTAATTGGATGTCATGAATTGTGATAATTTAAATAATGTTTATTGGGTTCTTCTTTAAGAAGACACTTAATTAAGGCCTGTAAGTGTAGAAAGGGCTCATTTAAAGCATATGAAAGGTGTAAATATTGATGACAAGCATAGGAAAGTGTGAAAGTGTGTTACAAGACTTTAAAAGGGTCATTTAAAGCATAATAAAGGTGTAAATATTGATGACAAGCCTAGGAAAGTATGAAAGTTTTTTACAAGACTTACAACACTTTGAAATAGGTCTTGTTAAGTTTATTTAGGTGAATTATGATATTAAGAAAAGTGTGAAGATGTGTTATAACACCTTATAACACCTTTACAATACATCAATAAATGCATTTTATTCAATTTGCAAGGGCCCAAGATCTAATGTGGATGTGTAAAACACCTCACAGCACTAAATCAAGGCCTCATTAAGTCCAATTTGTCATCAATTATTCCCTTATCAAGCAAAGTATACACATTTTGGTGACACAAGTATGAGCATGAAGTGAAAATAATAGAAAGAAACATCAACACAAGAAACACCAAATTTACATGGAAAACCCAATAAGGGAAAAACCACAGTGAGGATTAACTCACAATATAAATTAATAGAAAAATTGATTACAAAGAGGATCACTACCCAAGAAAGGAGGCTCACTTCCGAAAGATAGGACTCACTCTCCAATAGGGAGGCTTACCTCCTACAGATACAAAAAGATAGAAATAAGAATGTTACATGGACAACACTTTCTCAATGAAATAGAAGATCCACCACAATAACTTCCACACATTCATAGCCTTTATAAAATGATTATTAAAACCATCATCTAACACATTAAAATACTACTACCTAAATTCACTTTCACATACTCTTTGTTCTCAAACTTGTATCTTCGTTGACATGCAATCCTTTACATCTTGTTTTGTATTTATGCCATCTTCAACCTTGGAAACTTTATCCAAGGTTGGCTAGACTCACTTCATATTACAAATTTAAACTAGGTCAGAAACTCAACATTCCCGTGGTGGAAGAGAATGAGAGTAGACCACACCATCACTTAACCAAGACCCAAAACAACATCTTGGATCAAGAACATGCTTCCTTAATTGATACTTATCCTTCACATGATGTGTAGACACCAAGTCAACCAAACCTAATGAAAAAACAAATGAACTTTTAAGTACATGCTTCCACAATGAGAAGATAATGTGTGGACCACATAAAACTCTTCACCATATACTGAAACACATCTCATATTCCTTTAGATTCATTGGTAGCAAATGCAAAAATCTTCATACATAGAATACTTTCAATTAGTCCATCTAGACTATACAGACACCCACAAAAACTCTAAAAATAGTGTTCCAGAGCACCAAACCATGAATTCCTTTGATATAGCATAGATAACACCATTAAAAGCTTTCTACCAAATTCCCAAGACCTAAAATAAACTAGCAAAGGACTATATAGCAGATATATTTCTCCTAGTCCATAGAAAAACAACACTACCAAACCAGTTCACACATTGATGAACATAACTTTCACTCTTCAACAAACTAGAAGCTCTAATCTATGATATATCACCCAAGGATTCCCTTAAACAACACTTCAAATCTGTACAAGCATAGGATCAACATGGAAGAAATGTGAAGCACATACTAGAAAACATTTTGAACACACACACAATTCTATCTTAACTATTTCTCAAAAGAACTTAGTAACTCATCATATCAACACACCTGCAATACCATAAAGATAGCTCCATGTACTCACAACATCTCTACATTATCTCAACTATATATGCACAACCTACAATCACTTGTTTTCTTTTTCTGCAACAACCTATACTATGTTGACATCAATGAAAACATTAATGACAACATTAATGACACCACCACCATACTCATTCATACTTCCAACAATCACTACTAAAAGGATTGAGGGTTAGGTTAACTTGGAAAGAGATATTTTACATAGCCAAATAACTACACTTTCATCAAGTGGCTTAGCTTTTTTGTTCTTGTTTCTATTTTTTCTTTCTAATCTAAATGCTGAAAATGAAAAATGAAAAATTCTAACTTTATACACAATTGCAATGAATGTAAATGATGACACTTCTAATGATTTCAATGTAATAGAAATCAATGAAACTAAAACATAAAAGTAATGACAACAAATAAAAGCTTAAAAAATAGAAATTTAACTTTATAAAATGTAGTATAGAATTTGCACTAGGATTGATTTGCCTAAGGTGGCAAATGAGTCCCAGTAGGGGTTTTTTTTAGAATTTTTAGAATTTTTTGGTTGATTTTTATGTTTTTGTGCTATATGATCTATATCTAAGATACAAATGTACATTATGGATTATTTTAAATTAAATTGGATTCACAAATGCAAGCTACATGAGCTTTCACTAATGCACAATTTGAAACCATAAAATGCAAGTTAACCAATGTGATTCCTAATGCAATGTTAATGAAAACAAGATAATGCATTCCAAATCAGAAAAGAAGGTATTATAAATGCAACTTCACCAAAAAAATTAGTGGAAAAATTGATGCTTTATGATTTAAGACATAGAACATCACTTTTCTCCAACTAATATTCAAGAATTCCCTAGAGATATCAACCCAATGAAGAATTAAGGAAGAGATCTGACAATAGGGTATCTTAGGATATGATTTTAGATTACAAGAGGGGTTCACCACCAAGTTAAGACTTGGCAAAGACAATGACATACAAGATGTAATACTAAACCCTAGTTTGATGCAATGACCTACAAAATAACCTAGAAAAGTATGTAAAACAAAAAAAAAAGATACAAAATAGAACATGTGCACCTAGAAACTTGTAGAGATCTGAATGGAGACTAGAAATTTTGCAAATCCTAAAATTTTGGCATACTAGGACTCATTCACCATTCTGGCCAAATCAGTCCCAGTTTTGCATTTCTACACCGAAACCAGTTTTAGGAAAATGGGTATCTCAATCTTCAAAGACCTTTTAAAAAAACCTATAGTGGAACTCATTCACCACTTGTAGCAAAGGATTCTGGTTTGTATTTTTTGAAAGTTCAAATTTATGATCTACACTCTCGATTTGCTAAATCTACTCCTCTAGGTTCCCAGATCTGAAACCTTGATTTCAGGGTTGTAGGTGATCTTTTAGTGAAGAGTGTGGCCTTGGAAATAAGAGGAAAACTCCAACAAGCTTGTAATATAATCCTCAATGATCTTGAAGTATTCAAAGCACCTAAATCTATGATCACACAAAGAGAGAGAGAGAGAGAGAGAAAGTGTTGATTGTTAGGGAATAGGGGTTTGCCTTGGTCAAACCCATTTTAGGTAATTAAACCAAATGATGAAATAAGATAATGAAGCATGAAAATGAAATAATGTAATTAGAACCTTTCCATGATGATGGATTTTGAATTGTCACAAAATTTGATGAAGAATTCACCCTTGAATGCCTTAGAAATTATATTCAAAGCTATCTTGATGACCTTGAGAAGACTTGGAGTGCTTAACTCTTGAGAGCTTGACTTGATAACATGAATGCCTGATGAAATAATTTTTTGAAAGATTATTTATATAGGAAAGGCACTCAAATCATGATTAATTTGATCCCCAAGGCCAATGTGGAAGAAATTTAAACTTAAGACCCAGTTTTTCCCACTCAAACCTCAAAAATACCTCAAATGGGACTCATTTTCCAAGCTGGGTGAATGGATTCCATAAGGGCTATTTTTCTAGCTAGAATGTTGGGGAGTTAAGAAATTAAGCTTATATATTGATCTTGTTAAGTTTTTGATTAAAATATGCCTTGGGATGAACAATATGAGGTCATAGGGGCCTATTAATGATGATATAATGGTCAGAAATGCAATAGGGCCTAAAATAAAATGTGAAAGTGTAAATAAATACACTTTACAACATAAAATTAAGGCAAAATTGGGTTTATTTATCTTAGAAGGTCCCTAAATCCCATGTGAATGTGTACAACACATTACTGTGCCATAGAAAAAAGTACCCTTTGCTAGACATGGGATTAATTCATGATGAAATGGACTTAATGAGGTATTAATCTAGTGTTGGGAGGCATTTTATGCATCCACACTAGGTCTTCGACTCTTGCAAATTGAATAAAGTGCATTTATTAATGTCTTGAAAAGGTGTTGCAAAGTGTTGTAAAGAATTTTCATGCTTTTCTAGACTTAATGAAACCATTTCTCCCTAATTCAACATTATAAAAATATGTTTAAAGAAATTATCACATCCATATAGAAGGACATTGAATTAAACTTAATGATAAACTATTGTTGTAATGTGTCTTGCACATTCAAATTGGTTCTTGTGCCTTTTTAGGCTATGTGGACCCCATTTTAGTGTTGTAAAGTTTATTTAACTACACTTTAACATTGAATTATGTGTCCCAGGCCCTATTTGACATTCACATCATCACTAATAGTCCCATATTAACCCATATTGTGCATCCCAAGGCCTAAATTGATCAAATACTTGGAAAAGTTGCATTTTAAACCTTATTTCCTTATCTCCTAGCTTCAGGGCTATCAAATTGGCCCTTGTGGGACCCTTTTCCCATGCATGGATAATCAGTCCCATCCAAGTGGGAACCATTCACCATGGGCGGCGAATGAGTCTCATTTGGCTAGATTTTGGCCTTTGAGTGGGAAAACAGTGAAATTTGAGTTTAATATTATTTCATGTCGGCCTATTATGAGGTATTAACAGATAAAATATGTGATTTTCTCATAAATATAAGTCTTTTAACTCATTTTCATATCTATTATCTCTTTTCATTCATCCATCAACCAATCTTCCATCTCAATACAAGTAACTTAGGGTTCCTTCATTTCAAGTCACTCAACATGAATCTTTAGATATTCAAGGGCAAATCCTTCATGTTTTACTACAAAATTTCAAGATCAAACATCATGGAAAAGTAATCAACTACAATATTGCATGTTTCATTGCATCATTTCTCTATTTTAGTTTAATTACCTAAAAGGGGTTTGACCAAGAAAAACCCCCATGCCCTAACATCTAACTTTTCTCTCTCTTTCCTTGTGTGTTTGTAGATTTATGACTCTTGGAAACTTGGAAATCATCAAGAATCAAGTTGCAAGGTTTCTAAATTCTTCTCTTCATTCAACAAGTCAAAATATCAACAAAAACTCACTTTCAGACTAGTAAGGAAAGCAGAGGTGCAGAAACACTTTCCTAACATCAAATCCACAAGGAAGTAAGAAGACAGTACTTTTAACTTTTCTAATTTCAATCTAATTAAGACACACATGAAAGAATTTCAAAAATAGAGAAGATACTCAAAGATAATTGAACAACAGATTTACGTGGGAAAACCCTTTTAGGAAAAAACCCACCACACCAAGCTGAATCTCTTTGTATTACAGTAACAATAATTACATACAATCAGGAATACAACTCTCTGGTATTTCACAGTAGCTACAACATTCACTATTCAATCTCTCTTAGAAAAGATCTCAACCAATTCAATTCACTCATCATAATTTCAAATCAAAATCAATTTGATTTTATTCTATTCACATTCTGATTTTATCTTCTGTGCATCCTTATCCACCATTTCCAATCATAGACAGTTTCCATCGAGCAGATGATTTTTCCTTGCATGCAGTTTTTCCAACATTGCAACAGTTACAAAAAATCCAATCGTCATCCATTTGAAAACTAATTCCTCTGATTGGTCTAGCATGATGCCACATAGTATGGTCACATGTTCAAACAACGTTCAAACTTTGTGGGCATATCGGTGAGACACTAACAGTGTTTCCCCTATGCCACAAAGTATTTGCTATCGATATCGGTTCCCTAATAGTCAACAAGAGAATTCTCATTCAACAAGACTCATACTAAAAACCATAAGTCATATCGAACTTAGAGAGACCATCGGCAAGACATACCAATCTTGCCATGACCTCACATCGAAGACTTTGAGTTATGTTGTTGTGTGTTTTCCTTTCGGCATGACAATCGCTTTTCGGTGAGACTCATATCAAAGACACAAGTCACAACGATGAGTTATACTATCAACAAGACATACCAATCTCACCAAGACTTTCCATTGACCACTTCATGCTACACCGAAGTCTTACTACTATCAGCAAGACCCAACAGTTTCGGTGAGACGTCATACCGAAAAGAGCTTCCACAAAATGATCTACCATTTTTGCTGAGATGTCATAGCGAACATCCCATGTCAATCCAAATGTCATATATTGTTGGCAAGACTCATGTCTTTCACTATGACCTTTCTCTGAGTGTCCCAAGTCTTACCGAAGACCATTGGCGTGACTTACCCAAGTCACCAAGACTTCTCAACGAAGTCTTTTGTTACCACGAAGACACCACGAGAATGCTCCTGTCGGCGTGACCTAGCTTCATCATTGAGACATCTCCCCACAACCTTTATGTTACCCTAATAGCTATACATCCCAGTAGGCAAGACCTTTATTGATTGTTGGGACTCATACCGAAACAAAAGGTTACGCCAATGACCATATGCAAAACAGTGTCAGCAAGACATTTCGTATCTACCAAACCAATACCGACAACCCAAGTCTCCCTGATGCCCGATAAGATCACACTGTCACCTGAATGTTTCCATTCTCCAAAAGGTCATGCCGAACACATAAAGTCATAGCGATAGACTTGTCAATGAGACTTCAACCCTGTCACAGTGATATGAACATTTCAAGAGCTTTAGAACAGTTAGTCACCCAGACATGAACAATGTCACAATGACTTTTCCTTTTAGGAGTTCCATGTCAATAAGGATTGAGGCACATATTCCAACAAGCTCCCACTTGACGGAGATCTTATTGACACCTCTAGGGCATAAACAAACTACTAAAAAATATGGGCCAAGAGGCCCATCAAACTAGAACACCACCTGTATTTTTCTGTGCTCACAGGACTCGTCAATGCATCTACAACATTCTCTAGAGTATCTGCTTTCTCCAAGGAGACCTTCCCATCCTCCACCACATCTTGTACAAAGTGATATTGTACATCTATTTGTTTTGTCCTAGCATGGAAAGTAGGATTCTTTGCCAAACATATAGCACTCTGACTGTCATAGTAAATAGTATTTTTTCTTGCATCAAAACCAATGTTAGAACACAAACATTTTAACCAAATTGCTTCTTTACAGGCATGTGTAGCTACCATGTATTCTAGCTCTGTAGTGGACAAAGCGACTACAACTTGCCGCTTGCTCATCCAACTCACTACACCACCATTCATCATGAAAACATATCCACTGGTGGATCTTCTGTTATCAATGTCCCCTGCCCAATAAGAATCCATATAACCTTGAATGCTAAGAGTCTTCTATGATTTAACCTAGTTACCATGGTAATACAGAGCATAGTCTGAAGTACCCTTTAGATATCTAAACACTCTCTTCACAGCATCCCAATGTGTCATTCCAGGATTTTCCATAAACTGACTAAGAACTCCCACTGCTTGGGCAATGTATGGCCTTGTATAGACCATAGCATACATGAGGCTGCCAACTGCACTTGCATAAGGTACACTAGTCATGTCCTCCATCTTAGTAGGAGATTTTGGACAATCCTCAACAGATAAATTTTTTCCCTGCATAACTGGAACAACTAGCTATTTGCAATCAGCCATACACAATCTCTCCAGAACAGTCTTGACATACTTACTCTAACTGAGCCAAAGCTTTCTATTCTTCTTGTCCCTGGTTATTTCCATTCCTAGAATATACCTTGCTGCACTAAGATCTTTCATTTCAAACTTTGCAGACAACTGAGAATTAAGATCAAAAATCATTAGCTTACTATTGCCTATGAACAACATATCATCAACATAGAGAGCAATAATAAGGACTTGATCACTTTCAGCTTTGTAATACACACAATGATCACATTTTGATCCTACAAATCCCAATGAAAAAAGAAACATGTCAAATTTTTGGTACCACATTCTAGGGGACTATTTTAAACCATACAAAGATTTCTTTAACTTGCAAACCAGTCTTTCTTTACCTTTTTCCACAAAATGCGCTAGCTGGGACATATAAATTTCTTCTTCAAGACTATTACAAAATGTTGACTTCAATATCCATATACCAATTTCTAAGTCATATGTTGGTAAGTGACAAAAGAAATCTTAATAGATATCAAGCTTGCTGTTGAGAAAATATTTCTCCATAATCAATTCCCCACCGAATAACTCAACTAGCCTTGTTTTATATTTCTCTCCACACCCACCATCCACTCCATTTTAAAACCCATTTTCAACCCATAGCTTTTTGCTCCCTAGGCAATGGCGGCACCAAACTCCGTGTATCATTCTTCTAATGACTCCATTTCTTCATTCATGGCTTCCAACCAAGAGTTTGGGACAATACTCTTTAAATGCCTCTTTCAATAAAATCTCTAGGTTCATCAGTGCTAGAAATTAAAGCATAGGGCACAATAGACTCAATTAAAGAAAAACCATACCCATTTAAGTTGTTTTCTTCATGAGATGAACTACTCATAGTCCAGGCTAAGGTGGTTATTCATCTTCATCAAACTTTCAAAACTACTTGAGCTCCTATCGTGTACATTATGATTTTCAACACTCCTCTTATCCGGTGTCAAGGAATTACATCGCTTTCTTACTTTCCTCTGATTTCTCCGGAATCAGAGATTTGTATCGTAGAATTTCAGCTCATGAAAGATGGGAACACTTGTTGTACCGTAAAACCTTCTCACCTTTAGGGTTCCAAAGCTTGTATCCTTTATGCCAGCACTATAGCCTATAAATATACACTTTACAGCTTTGTTTTCCAACTTGGATCTTTTTTCAAATGGCACATATGCATATGCCTCACAACCAAAGACACGAATATGTCTCAGAGAGGGCTTCTTTCCAAACCATGCTTCCAAAAGTGTCTTCTCAACAAGAGCAGAGTTAGGAGAATGATTTACCAAGTAAAATGTTAGGGACCAATGTTCCAAACTTCTCCTCCACATTGCTTAGCATACTTCATGCTCTTTCCATCACTGTCCTATTGAACCTTTCAACAACTCCATTTTGTTGCGGAGTGTAGGGTGTAGTTTTATGTCTTTTAATTCCATGATTTTTACAGTACCTCTTGAACTCATCAGAAAAAAACTCACCACCATTATTAGTCCTCAAGCATTTTATTTTTCCACCAGTCTGATTTTCAACAAGGTTTTTAAATTCCTTAAACCGATTGAACACTTCTAATTTACTTTTCAAAAAATATACAAATATTCTTCTTGAATAATCATCAATAAACGACACATAGTATCTTGATTTAGACAGAGAAGGAACATTCACTAGACCAAACACATCAGAATAAATATAATCAAGCAAACCAGAAGATTTGTGAGGAATGGAATAAAATGAAACATGGTGTTGTTTACCATATATGCAATGTTCACAAAATTTGAACTCAAAGTTACAATCTTCAGGCCCTTCTACCAGGTTTTTATTTTTCAAGTTTTTTAAACCTTTTTCACCAATGTGGCCAAGCCTATGATGCTATAGCATAGTATTTTCTGCTGGAAGTTTAACCGCCATGGCGTTTACTCCATCAGGAATTTTTTCCTTCTTTTCTCCATGAGCAGCCTTAAGTGACTTTGCAGAGACATTGTTACATTGGATAGCCTATGCATCCAGCTTGTACAAGGTACCAATTCGAGCACCCCTAGCTAGCACTATAGAGCCTCTAGTCATCTTCTAGCCATTTCCAGAGAATGTGACTTGCACTCCGATATCATTCAGCTTACTTACAGAAAGTAGATTTCAAGCCAAACCTGGTATATGCATCACATCATTGATTCCCTTCACTCTTCCATCAGGGAATTGAATTATGATTCTTCCACGACCAACAATTTCCAAAGATGAATCACTTGCCAAATACACTTTTCCACCATTGTATTCTTCATACTTCGTGAACCATTCTCTATGAGATGTCATGTGGAAAGATGCTCAAGAATCAATCAGCTAGACATCATCTAATACCCATGTAGCTAAAGTTGCAATGAAGGCGTTTGCATCACTATGAGAAGAATCATTTCCATAAGATTTCTTCTTCTTCTTTTTCTCCTCCTTGCAATCCTTTCGGACATGACCAGGTTGCCCACAGTTCTAGCACTTCACCATTGACTTCATGCCAGGAGACTTTGATCTCCCTTCTAATTTTGATTTGGACTTCTTGTCCTTCTTCTTTCCTTTCTCTTTTGGTCTACCTCTGACAGCCAGAGCCTCCTTTTCCATCTTAGAAGATTTTCTTCTCATTTCTTTTGATAACAGAGAAGCGACAACATCTTCCATCTTGAATATGGATGTTGTACTCCCAATGGCCATCACCAAATGATCCCAAGAATCAGGCAAAGAACACAACAACAACATGCAACGATCTTCATCTTCAATCTTCACAACAACATATGTCAACTGAGCAATCAGCATGTTGAAAGCATTTAAGTGATCAGCAACATACCCTCCTTATTGCATTCTCAAAGAGTACAACTTCTTCCTCAAGAACAACTTGTTCACCAAGGACTTGCCTTGATAAATAGATGCTAAACTTTTCCACAAGGAAGATGCAGTCTTTTCTTCATGCACGTTCAGAAGAATAGAGTCTGCCAAACAGAGCCTTATCAGCCCTTTAGACTTTCTATCTGCAAGGTCCCAATCCTCTTGCTTCATGCCTTGAGGCATTGTTCTAGACACAGTAGTCCAAAGATCTTGGTCTACTAACAGATCTTTCATTTTGAGTTTCCACAGCTCAAAATTGCTTCCATTGAATTTCTCTATATCCATCCTTATGGATGTGCTTGCCATCTTAATTTGTAATTAAACTATTAGACCTCTACAAAACTCCCATTGGAAAAGGATTGACACAAAAAACCCAACATACTCACAAGGACAACACAACTGGCTAGGCTCTGATACCACTTGTAAGGAAAGCAGAGGTGTGGAAACACTTTCCTAATGTCAAATCCATAGGGAAGTAAGCAGACAATAATTTTAATTTTTCTAATTTCAATCTAATTAAGACACACATGAAAGAATTTCAAAAATAGACAAGATACTTAAAGACAATTGAACAATAGATTTACGTGGGAAAACCCTTTTGGGAAAAAACCCACCACACCAAGCTGAATCTCTTTGTATTATAGTAACACAATTACACATAATTAGAAATACAACTCTCTGGTATTTCACAGTAGCTACAACATTCACTGTTCAATCTCTCTCAGAAAAGCTCTCAACCAATTCAATTCACTCATCATAATTTCAAATCAAAATCGATCTACTTTTATTTTATTCACATTCCAATTTTGTCTTCTGTGCATCCTTATCTGTCATTGCAAATCATAGATAGTTTCCATTGAGCAGATGATTTTTCCTTGCATGTAATTTTTCCACCATTGCAATAGTTACAAAAAATCCAACTGTCATCCATTTGAAAACTACTTCCTCTGATTGGTTCAACATGATGCCACATAGGATGGTCACATGGTCAAATGATGTTCAAACTTTGTTGGCATATTGGTGAGACACTAACAGTGTCTCCCCAATGCCACAAAGTATTCGCTATCGATATTGGTTCCCCAATAGTCAGAAAAAGAATTCTCATTCAACAAGACTCATACCAAAAACCATAAGTCATATCAAACTCAGAGAGACCATTGGCAAGATATACCAATCTTGCCAAGACCTCGTATCGAAGTCTTTGAGTTATGCCATCATGTGTTCCTTTCAGTGTGACAATCGCTTTTCGATGAGACTCATATCAAAGTCACAAGTCACAGTAATGAGTTATACTATAGGCAAGACATACCGATCTCGCCAAGACTTTCCATCGACCACTTCATGCTACACTGAAGCCTTACTACTATCAGCAAGACCCCACAATTTCGATGAGACGTCATATCAAAAAGAGCTTCCACCGAATGATCTACCATTTTCACCGAGATGTCATAGAGAACATCCCATGTCACCCCAAATGTCACATACTATCGGCAAGACTCATGTCTTTCACCGTGACCTTTCTCCGAGCTCCCCAAGTCTTACTGAAGACCATTGGCATGACTTACCTAAGTCACCAATACTTCTCAACGAAGTCTTTTGTTACCACGAAGATAGCATGAGAATGCTCCTATTGACATGACCTAGCTTCGTCATTGAGACATCTCCCAACAACCTTTATGTTACCCTGATAGTTGTACATCCCAGTCGGTGAGACCTTTATCGATCGCTGGGACTCATACAGAATCAAAAGGTTACACCGATGACCATATGCAAAATAGTGTCGACGAGACATTTTGTATTAGCTAGACCAATACCAACAACCCAAGTCTCCCTAATGCCTGATAAGATCACACTGTCACCTGAAGGTTTCCATTCACCAAAATGTCACGTCAAACACAGAAAGTCACAGCAATAGACTTGTCGGCAAGACTTCAACCCTTTCATAGCAATATGAACATTTCAAGAGCTTCAGAATAATTATTCACCTACACATGAAGAATATCACAGTGACTTTTCCCTTTAGGAGTTCCATGTCAGTAAGGATTGAGGCACATATTCCAACAAGACCCATAAATCAGAGTTTCAGAAGCAAACACCTATAGAGAGTCAACGTGCAAATCAGAAGGTCTAGATTCCACTTTTGAAAATTCAAAAATTCAAAAGTGGACTTATTTTCCATGGGTGGATAATGAGTCCCACTCCAAGGTCAATTTTTATTTTTTTGGATTTTTAGATA